>JAKVQF020000945.1:0-2500 GCA_023091115.2 Trypanosomatidae sp. Fi-14 | reverse complement strand
TCCGCGTCGTCGTCGTCGCCTGCGCGACGTGAACGCGTAAGGCGACTGCGACTGCGCCTACCGCCAGCACCACTACTGCCGTGATGATGGCGACCATGGTGACGCGTGTTGCTGCGGCTGCAACTGCGATGACGGCTGCGACTGCGACAGTGGCTGCTGCTTGTCGACCGCGCGTGACGCGTAGCCGCCGCGGCAAGGACACGTGCGCGCACCTCGCTGAGCGACGGACACGGCTCGCGCGTGTGCATGACGCGGTGGCGCACCTCCGGCTTCGCCTCGAGCACGCGCACGTGACGATGCCACCGCTGCATCACCTGCTCATACGCACTCAGGCGCTGCTCCTTGCCAAGCGAGTCCTCGGAGCTGACAGAGCACACGGCACTATCGTCATTGTCATCGTCGCTGCTGCTGTTGCTGCTATTGCTGCTCACGCTGCTGCTGATCATGCTGTTGCTGCTCCTGCTGCCGTCGTCGTCATCGTCGCTGTAGCAGCTACTACAGTCACTGTCACTCTTGCTGCAACCGTCCAGGCTATCGCCACTGCCACTGCGACTCGGCGGCACCTTGCCGTCGCTGCCGGCACTGCCGCGCCGCGCCGCCGCCGCCTCATTATCAGCACCGCCGTGTCGTCGCCGTCGCTCGCTGTGCTTGTGCCTGTGCTCGCGTCGCTGCTGTTGCTGCTGCTGGTTGCGTGCCTCGTCGTCATCGTTGTCGCCGTGCTTGCCCGTGTCACTTGCCTTGCCCTGTGCATGGCGGCGTGCATGTGACGAGGCAGCAGCGGCAGCGGCGGCAGCGACGAGGTTGTGATCCTTGTCGCCGTCATGCACGTGACCACGTCGCCGTGCCGTCTTTGTGGCTGACAGGGACAACGACAGCCCAGCAGCCGCCGCCGTCGCGGCCGTGTCGTCGCGGTCGTCGCCGTACTCGTTGCGGCGCCAGATCGCACTGTGCACGTGGTAGGGCAGCGGCGGTGGCAGCATCTTTACGCGGTAGTGTGTCTGCCGTATGCAGTGCAGGTCGTGCTGCTCCGCCACGTCCACATCGGACAGCACATCGACGCTCGCGGCGAGGCTGACGTTGCCGGCGGCGGTAGGCGACGACCATGGCAGTCTACCACGCATGACATGCTGCTGCTGCTGCTGCTGCTGTTGCTGAAGCTGCTGCAGTTGTTGTTGCTGCTGTAGCTGCTGTAGCTGCTGCAGCTGCTGCTGCAACAACAGCTGCTGTTGCTGCTGCTGTTGTTGCAACGCAGCATGTGACATGGGTACATGTTGCGGTGGCGCTTGCTGTTGTTGCCGCTGCTGCTGTTGCTGCTGCTGCTGCTGCGGTGGCGCAAACATGCCAGGTATGTGATGTGGCATCATGTACGTGGGTGACGCCAGCGACTGCAGCGGCAACGAAGATGTCGACAACAGACTGCTCGGCAGAAAGGTAGGCATAGGTGCGACAGCAGCCGCAGCAGCCGCAGCAGCAACGTGCGTAGCGGCCGCCACATTCGCTGCAGCTGCTGTATGCGGCGGCGGCGGCTGCTGTTGCTGTAGTGATAGCATCACATCACTCATTCCCGTCGAGGTGAAGGGGCGCGCAGCGGGATTGAGGCCGCTGCCACCACCCTTGCGTGCCGACAGCGACGACGATGACGTCATGGCCGTGGCGGTGGTGGCGGCAGGCACCTTGACAAGCCACCCCACCGCACCCCCGCCACCACCGCTCACGGACGCGTTGCTGGTCGATGTGATCATGCCCTTGTCATGAACAGCAGCAGCAGCAGCAGCAGCCGTGGCCGTCACGGCGCTGTCATAGTGCTCGTGGCTGCACGTGGTGCTGCCGTCGCGTGTGCTTACTGCCGTTGTCGTCGTTGTCGTGGTCATTGCAGTGGCGTCGCGCACATGTGACGGCGTGGGCGGCAGCGTGTGCGCAACGCAGCCGTCGTCAGGATGACTAAACGTGCTGCTCGCGAGCAACGCCGCCGTCGACCGCAACGACGACGACGACGACAACGCATGCACAGCAGCAGCAGCGGCAGCGGCCGTCGTGGCCGTCTGCTCGTTGCGACTGTTGGCGCTGTCGCCATTGTCCTTGTTGCTCACACTCACGCTGTCGCGACACGCACTGCCGCGCAACTCGACATCGCCGCCAGCGTAGCCATCGTGACAGCTGTCAACGCTCTTCGCATTGTTGTTGTTCGTGTTGCTGCTCAGATTGCTGCTGCTGTTGTTGCTCACCGTGTATTGCCTGTGATACGGCACATCGGCGGCAGCAGGGACAGCAGCAGCGGCGGCCTTGATGTTGCCATCGTACACAGCATCACAACCAACACCATCGCGCATCATCGCCCACGCCGACGCGTTTGTTGACGTGAGCGACGATGACGCAGACGCAACACCAGCATGCGGCACATACTGCATTGCAACAACACTCGCACACACACACGCAAACGGTCAATGCAACACAACTGTACACGCAAGCACACAGGCACATGAAATGACAAGCGTCACAA
>JAKVQF020000944.1:107500-112569 GCA_023091115.2 Trypanosomatidae sp. Fi-14 | reverse complement strand
GTAGTTGCTGTAAACATTCGCCAACACATGATACAACACAAGCACAAGGAGCAGCAACGCAAGCGATGAAACGATAGCGACACATAAGCTATGCTTGCGCAACGTCGTGGCGACAGTGCGCGCAACACGTTGCAGTCGCTTTCCGCATCGTTGCAGCAACACACTGCGACGCCGCGTCAGCGGATGCATTGTAGGCTGCACACTACCGTGTGTGTACATGTGTATGTGCATGTATGTGTGTGTGTGTGTGTGTATCTATACGTTGGCGCTGTGACAATGTATGACAAGCAGCGAAAGTAACGATTGCATTGTTGTTTGTCTGCACCGCTGTTTGTCATCGTCGAGCACTCGTTTGTTGCATGCATTTTATTAGTGTTTTTTTTATTTCTTTGTAGTTTTGTTGATGTGACATGTGTTTTTTGTGGTTCTGTTGTACGCTGGTCACTACTGCCTTGTTGCACGCCCGCCGTTGGCAAAAGATGCTACTGTACGTTGGTGTTGCGCACATTGTCAACCACCCATCCATACTGTCGTATAAGTTCTTCCTTGCCGCGACAGCTGGTGGCATCGACTGCGTTTTGCAGTGCTTGCATGTTTGATGCATCGCCAACGTTGTTGTGTACTGAAAACCATAGCATGCCATCATGCGTACCTCTTATGAGTGCTATCTTGCCATTTCGCATGCTTTTCGTAAAGTGCACAATGTCGCCTGGTCGAAAGCCGTACGTGGCGTTGACGCTTGTGTCAAGCTCAATAACATCGCCAGACTTTGTTATTGCTTGTTGTGCTGACATATTGTGCAATACGTACGCAACACTTGTATATGACGCAAAATATAATCGCCTTTTCAGTCTCCTTCGTTGTGTGTGACTGTGTGTGTGTGTGACTGTGTGTGTGTGTGTGTGTGTGTACTAGGTAATTATCTTGTTTGTCTCAGCAATCACTGTATTGCTACAGCACATGTTGACAAAGTGCGCGTTTAGGCGCTTGCTGTGTTGTCTGTCTTTGTGTGAGTACGACATACGACTACGTTTAGGTCACACATTGTTAGCCTCGACGAAATTTGTGCAGCTCGATTGGTTATGCTTGTTGTGGCCGCATGCAACTTACCTCGTAACATTTAGTTTTGGCTTGTGTGTGTGTGTGTGCATGTGTGTGTGTTTGCTTCTGTTTCACTTACATATTTGCACCATTGCATGCCCAGTGCGTGGTTGACCAGTACGAGACAAACACACGCTCGGCAGGTATGCTGCATTCCTTTGTCAACGCAGCACAGATACGCTTCGTCATTTCCTGCAGTGCCGCCGCTTGTGAGCCGCCAAATAGCTTGACTTCGACATATGCGCACGGTGTATCGCTGTCTTGAAAATGCATGTTGGCGGCTGGGCTGAACGCCGTCATGACATACTGCGCCGGCTTGCCAAGCACCTCAACACATGCCTTCTTGTACGCGCTCGTTAGTGCACAAGTGCTGGCGGCAGTCATGGCAACATTCGTTTGTGTACTAATGTATGGCATGGTTATTGTGTGTGTGTGTGCTTGTGTGTGCTTATGTGTGCTTGTTTGTGTGTTGTTGTTGTTGTTGTTGTTGTTGTTGTTGGGCNATGCATAGCTGTACAATGACAATGTTCGCACACAGACATTCACTCTCGCACTCACTCTCGCACTCACACTCACACCATTACACATACTCGTACGCAGAGAGAGTGTGTTACCTGATACGAGTATAAGCACGCGATACAGCGACATTGTGTGTGTGTGTGTGTGTGTGTGTGTGTGTGTGTGTGTGTGTCACACGGTGTAAGTAGTGCCTGTGTTGTCATCATGTGAGTTTCAGTTGCGCGCCAAGGCGCATTGACGTGTTGCCGGTTAGCTGCTGCATCGTTTGCTGCACAAAGTCGCGTGGTAGGTTGCTGCGCCGCACGCAAAGTGCGAGGCGTTGTCGCTGCGCCGGTGATGTGAACATCTCGCACGCGCGCTGCAGCAACGGCGCAGCAACGTTAACCTTCGCGAGTTGCCGGTGCAGCAGTGGCGTGCCAAAGAGCAACGTAAGCGCCACCACGTCGTAGCGCGTTGCGGCGGCCGCGGCGCGCTGCAGCAATCTTTGCACAACCACATCCTCACCGCAACCTAGAGCGCACAGCGCACGCACCGCCACTGCCGTGTCGTATGGTGTGAGAAAGGCATGCAACGACAAGAGTCGCTGACAAAGACACGTCAGCGTCGCCGCGTCACGTATCGACAGCGACGCCAGCGCGCTCGCAATCCGCACAAGCGGCGCCGCATCCATGTCACTCCACTGCTCTGCTCGCATCTGCCGCAGCATCTGCTTCACCGTGCCAGCGTACGCGAACCGCACCGCCGCCAAGCTGTGCAGCACTGTAGCAATCGTGTCACCCGACAGCGCCGCCACCGCACCACTGTTGAGCAAGCAGTCAAGGCATGCCTTGAGCTGCTTGTCCGCCTTGATCGCCTTGGCAGCACAGACGACAAAAAAGTGTCTGTGGTCATCTGGCCGCAATACGTGCATTTGCCGCACATACGCGTGCGTGTGGGCGATAAGCATGTCATGTGCGTCGCACGGCGTCGCCGCCATCTCGTCGACCGTGCGCATTGCCGCCAGCTGCTCTCGTGTGGCGGGGGCGGCGCGGTACGACGGGTCGTGCAACTGCAGCCACTGCAACGGCGTCAGCGTCGCCTCGTTAACCGAGCTATGCGTGTGCACGTCGCGCAGAAAGCGCTGCAACGTTGTTGTCCGCGACAGTGCGTCGACACCGACAACATCGCACACGCGCGCCGCGCTGCAGCGGCAGTGTCTGCTGACCTCAGCGGAGGCAACAGCTGCTTTTGTGTCAAGATAGGATGCAATGGTCGCGTACAGCGCCTCGTCACGGCAACCAAGACTGTGCAATGCGGCAACGAGAGCGAGGCCACACGCCATTGTCATGCCATCCGCCAACCTAGCACGCACTTGGTCACCACACACGCGTATAAACTCTGCCATGTCAAGCTGCTCCATTGCCCACTCGACCGCGTCAGGTCGCTCCGTGATCGTCGCTCGTGTCTTTGCCGCGGTGGCGCAGCGCGCAAGAGCGCGCAAGCACGCGGTCAGCTGCAGCAGTGACAAGGCCGACAAGTTGGGCAGCAGCTGTGCGCGCAGACAACGCAGCGTACGTGCACTGCAGCCGTCTGCCTCGGCAAAGAGCAGGCAAACACGCACCGCGTCCGCTGCCGAGAGCGACACGCGCTGCTGGTCACACTCGCACAACAGCTCCGTCGCTGCGGTGCACATACGCGTCGATGTCAGCGGCGAGGCCAGGAGCTCGGCCACAAACGCCGCCACGCACACACCGTCACCACCAGCGCCGCTGCCACTCACATGCATGACATCATTGTCATTCGTACTGCTGACATGGCGCATGTCATGCTTGCCATTTCCGTGCTGTACGATGCTGCTGTCGCCAACGATCGTCGTCGTCGTCGTGGTGGTTGGGGGCAGCGACGCGGCGGCTACAATGTGCTCACGCAACGCACACATCGCGTCGGCGCACTCGTCTAGGGCGTCATCGAGTGCTGCAGGCCACGCGCCGTCGCACGCACGCGCATCATTCGCGTCGCCCTCTGCTGCGTTCGTGACAGCCGACTCCGTCGATAACCTTGACACCGACGCCGCCGCCGCGGTAGCAGTGGTGGTGGTGGTGCACGCGGCGCGTGCGAGCAGTGCTCGCCGCAACTGTTGCAATTGCACGAGCAATGTATGCACCACTCGCAGAGCGTGTGCGTCGCGGCCAACACCGCCCTCCTCGGCACGCAAACGTAGCAGCTGCTGCACCTGCACTGCCACGTAGCTTGCCAGCTCGTGCACCTCGGCAAGGGGCACGACATGTTGCCAGCGCGTGATGTGCGCCAGCGACATCAGCAGCAGCAGCACGCTGTCAACGTCGAGGTCGTTGCCCATGATGCGCTCCATTAGCCACTGCAGTGCCTCACTGCTCATGTACTGTTCGTCGTGGCAGACAACAAACGCAAAGACGTGCAGCGCGGTGAACAAGTCGCCTTGCTCTGCAATGCGGTCAGCAGCTTCTTGCAGTGTAACAGCCAGTGCTGCGTGTGTGCATGCGGCACGATTGAGGATGCAGCACGCGTAGCCTAGCGTGCCTACACCAAGCACATCCACCAGCGTCGCGGCGCACGCCGCCACCGCCTCCACAAGTACAGCAGCCGACACGCCCACGTCGAAGACAAGCTGTGCGGCAAGCAGTAGCAACGGAGGCATCTGTCGCGCAGCCACTTCCGCGGGTGTGGTGGTGCTACATAGCAGACGTAGCTGTCGCAGCACAAACTGTGCCGCTGCATCGTCGGCGGCCAGGTGCGACACGGCGCCGCGACTACCACTCTCGTTGTTGCTATCATGACTCGCGCGTGGTGTACGGCGCGCGTCATTCGCGCCGCCTACGCGCAGTGCACCACGTCGCTCATCTAGACTCATCAAGAGGTGGCGCACTTGCGTTACATTCCACACATCCGCCCGTATGCCATCGACAATGCAACGGTCGAGACGCTGCCATACATGCACATTGTCGTTACACGCCGACATTGTATACGCCACAAGCGCCAAGGTGCTGCAGCTGTCGCGCTGCGCCCTCGAAAGCGCATGCGCTGTGTCATCAGGCAACGATGCGGCGCACACGTCGCACACGAGTCGCGGCTCTGCGCGCGCAAATCGCCGCAGTGGTGCGGCAAGACACGACACTACATCGACAGGCAGCACCGATGACAGCGACACGAGTGCCTCTGCACAAGCATGCATGTCATGCACGTCGGCAAACAATACCGAGCGCGAGCGTGTAACAAGACACGCCAGCCCACGCGGCAACATTGCGACTACAAAGCGCACACAAAAACAACCAACCTCACGCACATTGCAAAAAGGGCAGTGTAGTGACAAAGTGCGTGATAGGACAAGTGCGCAACAAATATTGCAAGCAACGTCATAAGTAGATCACACCATGTATACACGTATACGCGCAGGCCTCACGCCACACGCATGTGTGTGTGTGTGTGTGTGT
>JAKVQF020000944.1:0-105000 GCA_023091115.2 Trypanosomatidae sp. Fi-14 | reverse complement strand
AGCCGGCAATGTCATCCGCCTCGAAGCGTGTTTGCAGCGTGTCTTGTTGTGTAATCAGGTGTGCCTTGATCACCTCGCGCGGGCCCGCCACCGTGTAGCCGGTGTTCAGGTAGCTCTTGAAGGACGTGTGCTCTGTAATCTCGAAGAAACGCTCAAGCCGTCGCAACCGACGCGCGAGCGGGCGATTCTTCAGCAAGTCGTACTTGAGGCAGAGTGCCACAAAACGCTCAAACGTCAGCGCATTCTTGCCTTGCGACGATGACGACGATGATGTCGCTGCAGCGGCAACGGCAGCGGCAGCAGCAGCAGCGGTAGTGGTGGTGGCAGTGGTGGCGGCTGTCGTAGCGACACCATCTGCAAGCGTGCCACCACGGCCACCAGCACGTCGACCACGTCGGTCACCATCGCTGCCGTTGCCTTCGCCGTGGCTGCCTGTGGTGGTGGTCGTCGTGCTGTTGCTACTGCTATGCATCACGTCATTGTGCGATGCAGCGGCCACGGCAGTGGCGTCGTCGTCGTCCTCGTTGAGGGCGTCAAACACCGACTGTATCTCCTCGTCTGTCAGGCCAAGGCCAAGAGTGCGCATGTTCTGCATCGTAATGATGCCCGAGTGCTCCGTGTCAATCGAGTCAAACGTGGTGCGCAGCTCTTGCAGGAACTCCTTCTCGAGGTCGTAGTGAAACAAGTTGACCATGCGGCCAAGGTCATAGCGCTTGCCCAGCTCATTCTGATGCTGTGTCCAGCCCACGACAAACTCCTCCTCGGTGATGCGGCCCTCGCTGTCGAGCTGAAAGTTGCCCATAAACCGCGACACCTCCTCGTCCGAGACGCTGCAGTTGCCGTTTAGCTTGATCAGCGCGTCACGCACTTCCTCGCGGTTGAGGAAGCCGTCGCCGGTGACGTTGACGCTCGTGAAGGCGCGGTGCAGCTCATCGACCGTCTCTGTCGTCGGTGACAGCGTCGCGGCCGAAAAGGATGCGTTGTTTTGCGGCGTGAACGCGCGCTGTATGAACTCGCCCGGCACGAGCGGGCTCTGTGGCGCCGCCGCGTGTCGCGGCTCGTCCGCGGCCGTGCTTGCGCCGCCAGCACCCGCCGCAGCACCGCCGCCACACAGCGCAGGATCGAGGTCGACCTGGAACCACGGGTGGCGTATGACGTCGTCGGTCGTGTAGCGCGTCGCCGGGTCGCGCTCGAGCAGATGCGCAATCAAGTCAGCCGCCGGCTCGGACAAGTAGCGGTTGCGACGGTTGTATTGGCAGCTAAGGATGCGCTTGCGAGTGAGGCCGTCGGAGCGGTCGGTAAAGGGTAGGTAGCCGCAGAGCATGAAGAACAAGATGCAGCCACAACTCCACATGTCGCACATGCGGCCGTCGTACCCGCACTCCTTCAGCACCTCCGGTGCCTGGTAGTCAATGCTGCCCGCCAACGACGTGAAGAGCACCTCGTGGTCGTTGCACTGGCCATCCTTGGTGTACCGCGACAAACCAAAGTCGCACACCTTCAGTCTATAGTCGACGCCGAGCAGCAGATTCTCCGCCTTCAGGTCACGATGGGCAATGTTGACGCTGTGGCAATAGTGCACCGCGTCAATAAGCTGCTGAAAATAGCTGCGCGCCGTTGCCTCATCAAAGCGGTGCGAGTCGACAATCTTGTCAAACAGCTCACCATTGGGTGCGAGCTCCATGACGAGGTTGTACGCCTTCGTCGTCTCAATCGCCTCGAGCAAGCAGACAATGTGCTCATTCTTGATGCGTCGCATCATTTCAATCTCGCGCTCTACGTATGCCTGTATGCCTTGCGCGCGCACAAGTGCCTTGTCAATCATCTTGACAGCCACCTTGCGCTTGTGGCGCACATCATAGCCAAAGTACACCTTGCCGAAGCCGCCAGAGCCGAGCACGTGGCCAATCTCAATGTGACCGCCAATGACCCACTTGGACAGTGGGCCGCGTGGCGACAGCGCCGCTGCCGCGGGCGCCACGGCGCCAACGTTGTTGCTACTTCCCACCGCAACCGCCATGCTGCCACAAAAAATAAACACACACACAAACACACGCGCAGACATATATGTATATATATATAAGCAACACAGGCGAAAGCAAGAGGAACAGTATGAGGAGATCAGTCAAGTACGTGGTCAATGGCGATGCACCAAAACGACAACAGTAGTGCGTGCGACGCGTCACATGTCGTGTGCTTCACATAACACAAAAACAAACACACACACACAGACACACTCATTCTATGCAAGCACAAGTGCGATGTGGTCCATATTACCGTGACAACACACACACGCACGCATGAGCGGCCGCTACGACATTGTAGGTGCGGCGCCGGTGCGGCGACGGCTCTGCGCCGGCTCCTCGGCCGTCTCCGTGGGCTGCTCACGCTCGCGCTTGACCGACTTCATGAGTGTGTGCAGGCGTCGTTCCAGGAAGGCGCGCTCGCGTGTCTGACACCACACATCGAAGCGATTCTCCGGCAGCTGTCGCACCGTCTCGGCAATCGAGGCGGGCGCGCGGAAGCCCGCCTCGTAGCCGGCGAGAAACAGCTGCCGGTCGAGCGCCGGGTAGCCCTTGGCGCGAAATGTTAGCTGTGTCTCGGGCCGCGCATAGCTCTCCACCTTCCACTTGGCCGCGAGCAACATGTCTTGCGTCGCTTGCCGGCGTGCCTGCGCGCGGCGAATGCGTGCCTCGATGCGCGCAAAGCGCGGTATGCACACCTCACCGCGCTCAAGCAGCGCCGTGACATAGTCGCGCACCTCGCCGGTCGTCTTGCCGCGCGCGCCCGTCACCGTCTTGTCGTCGTCGCCGTTGGCACCGTCGTCGCCGTTGGCACCCTCGTCCTTGCCGCCGCCGCCGCTGCCATCTGCATTGTTCATGCCCCTCGCCAGGAGCGTCGCAATGGCCGCATAATCGCTCACATCCACGCGCCCGCTCGCCAGTATGCGCAGCAGAAGGCGGTACTCACGATAGGTCCAGTTTGCAAAGCCCTCGCCGAGCAGCCGCTCGCGCTCCTCGAGCTCGACGGGCGTCAGCACATCGACGTCATCTTGCTCGTCGCCGCCGTAGGTGACGTCACGTGAGGACGGCGGTGGTGACGACGGTGTTGTCGCCGTCGTCACATCAACTTCAGCAGCCGTCGCTGTTGCTGTTGTTGCTGCCGCTGTGGTGGCGGCGTCGTCACTGCGTGGCGCGCTTGTCGGCGTGGTCAGTGGCACACCGTCGCCACCACTGCTGACAGCCTCGCCGTCGCCTCGCTGTTGCTGTTGTTGTTGCTGCTGCTGCTCGCAACGGCGTTGCCAACGCTGCACCCGCAAGGCGACTTCGGTGTTGTGCAGCTCGAGCAGGCGCTTGGCATTGTACAGCTGAAATGGACGGTAACGTGGCGGCCTTGGCAACTTCAGCGGCGGGCAAGCCGCCTTGCTCGTGCGCGTCTGCAGCCGCTCCACCTCGGCCTCGCTGTAGAAGCGCACCGGCTCACGTATGCGATGTCCACGGCCAAGTTTTTCACCCGCGCTGCCGAGACACTCGGCGACCATCTCACGCGTCACAACCATCTGCGCATCACGGCTGGCAAACGCGGTTGTGTAGGGCAGACTCGACTTCGCCTCGACCGCGCCACTGGTCGTGCGAAAGCACACGAGCGCCTCACGCAGGTTGGGGTGCAGCACGACGCGTGTGACTTCGCCGTAGCGTGCGCACTGCGCCTGCAGCTCCGCTTGTGCGACGGGTGCGTCGAGCGTAATGTGCAGCATGCGCGACTCGACACCGGCCTTGTAGCTGATACCGTCAAAGTCGTAAATGTTCGCCTCCTCGGCGCCGAGCTGAAAGCTGGCAAGGGACAGTTGCGCCTGTGCCTGCGCCTCGCTCGACAGCGCGCAGAGACGCTCTTCGCCGTCGGCGAGGAGGCGATCGAGGTCGGCCTCGTTGACGTCCTCGTGGCGCGTCTTGAACACCGTCTCGGCGCCAAAGCGTATCATCGACAGCAGCTCCTCCTTTGACGCGGCGCCGGCCCCGGCACGCGACCCAGCCGCAGCCTGCTGCAGCCGACCCTGCTGCACCACCACCGCGTCCAGGTACAACTTCTTCAGGGCGCGCTGATACATCTTCTCCTCGACGGTGCCCTCGGTGACAAAGCGGTACACGCGCACGCTGCGCTTCTGGCCAATGCGGTGCGCGCGGTCTTGCGCCTGCAAGTCCATCTGCGGGTTCCAGTCACTGTCGTAGAGAATGACGTGGTTGGCGGCCTGCAGATTGATGCCCAGACCGCCCGCGCGCGTCGAGAGCAAAAAGATGAAGCGCTCCCCACCAGGCGCGTTGAAGGCGGCCATCTGCGAGTCGCGGTCGTAGGTCGAGGTGTTGCCGTCAATGCGGCAGTATGCGTAGCGGCGCATGTTGCAATAGTCCTCGAGTATGTTCAGCATCGACGTAAACTGCGAAAAGATGAGCACCTTGTGTGCGCCCGCCGTGTCGCCGTGCAGGCGGTGAAGCAGCTTGTCCATGATGACCATCTTGCCACTTGCGCGCACAAGCTTCTCGTCCGTCACAAACGGCGGCCCATCCTCGCCGCCGTCCATCAGGTAGGGATGGTTGATGACTTTGCGCAGGTTCATGAGGACGTTGCTCAGAGACGCGGTGCTGCTGTTTGCCTTGTTCAGCACTTCGGCGTCCTTGGCGAGTACGTGCAAATACCACTCACGCTGCTTCTTCGACAGCTGGCACGCTACGTAGATCTCGCGCTTCGGCGGAATGCCAGTGCTGACGTCCGTCTTCAGACGCCGCAGCATGAGTGGCGCGAGTATCTTGTGCAGATTCGTCATCGCCGCCACGTCTTGCTGCCCCGAAGCGGTGTCAAACCACGCATCAAAGGCGGCTGCGTTGTCAAACAGACGCGGTGCGAGAAAGTGCAGCAGCGCCCACAACTCCTTCAGGTTGTTCTGCAGGGGTGTGCCCGTGATGATGAGCCGGTGCGTCGCGCGCAGCGAGGACAGCGCAGAGTGCGCCTTGCCCTCGTCATTCTTTAGCTTGTGTGCCTCGTCGACGATCAGATACTGCCACGCAATGCGGCGGAATGTGCTCAGCTCGTCGAGCACCATCTCAAACGTCGTCACAATCACATCGTGGCGTGCTATACCACCACGGCCGCCACCACCCATGTCCGCGCCGCCGGCGAGCCTGTCAATGTCCTTGCCGTCGTGCGCGTTGCCGTGTTGCTGACAACTGCTGTCGCGCACGTGCGCTGATGCTGCTGACGTTGCGTTTGCCATGGGCAGCAGGTGGGCCTTGATGAGGCCAGCGCGCACATCGCTTGGCGCGTGAAACTTGTACACCGACAGTGCCGGGCACCAGTGGCGAAACTCGCGAAACCAGTTGCCCATGACCGACTTGGGGCACACAACCAGGTGCGGCCCGCCAACACCCACGCTGAACTTGAGGTACGCCAGCAGCGCAATCGTCTGGAACGTCTTGCCAAGACCCATCTCGTCGGCCAAGATGCCATTGACACCGTCGCGAAACAGCCCAAGCAGCCAATTGACGCCCTCGATCTGGTACGGCCGCAGCACACCACGTATGTACGACGGCGTCACCGTCAGCAGCGGCACATCGAGCAACGCCGTGGTCGTCGTCGTCGACGCGTCCATGACGGCAGCGTCAAGTGCGCGGACACCCGTGTAGTACTCCGTCTCGTGCAACAGGCGGTCAAAGGCGGTGCGCTGCTGATGCGTACTATTGCGCCGCAATGCATGTATGCACGCGTCGCGTGCCCGCATCAACTCCATGACGGCGGTCGTGTGCTGCGCCGTCACTTCTGCACCACGTCGTGCATCATATGTCGGTGCTACGTAGCCCGCATAGTCGTCCTCCATCGCCGGCGCGTTGGGGTCGACACCGCTGCGAATCGCCGCGAGCAGCAGCTCCTCGTATGTGTCGACAGCTGCCAAGTCATTGACGGCGCGCTCTGCCGCGCTCGCCGTGTGCAAGTCCTGCCGCTGTCGTCGCCGTCGCCGCGGCAGAGATGGCAATGACATGACCATGTCCATCTATACCTTTCTCGCGTTGTCTCTCTCCCTCTGTGTGTGTGTGTGTGTGTGTAAGTGTGTGTGACAGGCGATGAGATTGTACACAGAAAACACACCAACCCCTGGTAAAGAGGCAAGCATGTATGTTTGTGCACGCAAACACGCGCATCTGCGCACATGCCAACACATGAGCAACGCTGATTGCTTGCAGTAGATGCATTGCTCGCAATACAAGCTGCCACACAAACAACACAGTTCACTTCTATGTGTATATCTTCGTTATCCTTCTATGCACACTGACACGACACACGCACGCACACGCCACACGCACGCACAAACGCACTTCTTTGCACATGCCGATGCAAACGTGGCACCGTCACAGCGCGCGTGTGTATGAGTGTGACGTCACCAGTCAGCCACAACACCAAAGCGATCGAGTAGTGCTTGCTGCTCGCGCAAGTCCTTCTGCACCTTTTTGCGCATATAGAACACCGGGCAGTCACGGCTCGAGCAAATGACCTCCTGATTGAGTGAGCCCTGACACTGCTGACACTGCGTCCACACTTGTGCATAAATTGCCTCATAGTGATTGCGCTTGGCCATAATCTTGCCATACACCTCCGGTGCCTTGGCGCTGCAGCGCTCACACAGCGCACCCGCGGCAATGGCGGCGCGGCAGGCGATGCACTGCAGGTGTACCTTGACAAAACGCATCAAGCCGCCAGCGTTCTCGCTCGGCGCACTAATCGCAATGTGGCGCGTGTGCTCGCCATTGAGCAGCACACGCGGGTCGTCGAGGACGCCCTCGAAGACGCGCAGCAGCGGCGGCGCAAGCTGGTGCTTGAGGTAGTACTGCGTGTCAATTGGTATGTTGTTGTCAAGCACATAAATCGGATCCTCGCTGCGCTCATACGCCTTTGCGCCGCGCGAGGCCTTGACAATGACGTACGCCACTCGATCACCAATCGTCGGCGCCGACGCCGGGTCGCGTTGCCGCATGCGCTCGACGAGGGCAATGTGCGCCTGCGCGCCCGCGTACTCGCTCGCCGCCTTCGCAAACGCCTTCGTAATGACCAGGTTCGAAATGTCAAGGCGATTGAGCAGCAAATCGCTGATCGTGCCCTTCACAAACTCGACGGCGCTCTCGACGGAGCGGTGCACCAGAATGCGGTTGAGCACGCCCGAGATCATGCGCGCGACGAGCGGGCAATTGTCGCGCCGCACCGTCTCAATGCCTTTGGCGTCAAGCTTGTCAAAGCGCTCCGTGTTCGTCCACAGCAAGCCAGCGTAGCGCTTCTTGTTCATCAGCAAGAACGGAAAGTACACCTTCTCAAACTCGAGCTTGATTGGCCGTAAAAAGTAGCTCGACACGCGCTCCGCCGCAGCCGTGCCAAACTGCATTGCCGCCGCCAGCTGCTCCTTGTCCGACGGCGACACAGCCTGGCCACCACCGTCGACATCGCCATCACCACCGCCCTCATCCCCGCCGCCGCCACCACCACCACTATCCGTGTCCTTCTTGTCGACATTGCTGCTGTGGGTGGCGTGTGTCGTCATGGGCGCCACACGTATCATGACCGAGTCCGTGTCGCCGTACAGCACCGTCGTGCCCGGGTAGAGCTCCTCGACGAGCGCCTTGGTGCGGTCAATCATCTGACGCCCATACGCCGTCGTCGAGGCGCTAATCTCAAGACACGGCAGCTTGCCAATCTGCGCCCCCGTAAAGCCGTACACAGAGTTCGCACTCACCTTCAGCGCCAGCTGTCGGCCATTGAGGACATTGTACTCGAGTGAGTGCATGGCAACGTCCTTCATCATCGCACGGGCGCGCTTGCGGGCGGCGAGCAAGTCTTGCAGCACCTCGGGCAGCACACCCGCAAACAGCTCCGGCTTGACAAACACGTCGCCCGTCGGGCTGCGCTCGAGCATCTCGGCCGGGTAGCGTGTCACGTCACGTGGTGGCACCAGCGTCGTGTAGCACAAGTTGTGCGCCATGATGATGGAGGGGTACAGCGAGGCAAAGTCGAGCGTCGCGACGGGGCAGTTGTAGAAGCCCTTGATCGGTTCAATGACGGTCGCACCCTCGTATGCGGCGGTGGCGTTGCCACCAACACCACCAGCAGCCCCACCCTGGCTCATGACAGTTGGCACGACAAGGCGACGCTGCCGCGCACGACGCAGCAGCATGGAGAAGACCTTGATCTGCTGGCCGCGCTCGAGCAGCCAGGCAATGGGCACCCCAGTCACACGCGCCATCTCAACATTGTTCACGACGCACATGAGTCGCTCAAGCAACTTGACGGGCAGATAGGCGTCCTTGAGGCAGTACACCGCCAAGCGCCGCCGCGTCTCCTCATTGCCCTGCTGCAAGTCGGAGATGATCGCGTGTGGGACGTCCTCTTTTTGTTCATTGAGGAAATGCTGCGACACGGCATTGAGCGAGTACGACCGCAACTTGTAGTCGCGCTGAATGAGCATCATGACGTCCATCACGAGGCGGCCCTCCATCGTCACTTCGGTGTACTCGCGGTTGCCCATTTGCTTCGACTGAAAGCGGCGGTCGCGCGCGACGGTGCGCTCGTGCACCTGCCTGCCCCAAAAGTGAAACGCCGCACTCACGGCGAGCGTTGTCGCGCGTTGCAGCAGGTAGGTCAGGTCAAAGTTGGTGATGTTGTAGCCCGTCAGTATGTCCGGGTCGAGGGCGCGCAAAAAGCCTGCCCACGCGAGTAGCAGCTCCTCTTCCGTGTCGTACGCGTATACGTGTGCGCCCGCAATGGGTGCGCAGCTGCGCAGCGTGAAAATGGACCGCGTCAGCACATCCGACTCGTGACCATACTGCACGCAGTGGTTCGCAATCTGTATGACTGGGTCGTGCTCAGGCTCAGGAAAGAGGCCCTTGCGACCCTCACACTCAATATCAATCGACAAGATGCGGAAGGGCGCAATGGCCAAGTAGGCGTCCACCGCGTCATGGCTGCGCACCGCCTCGTACGAGCAGGCCACCTCGATCTGGCACGTTGACGTCTTGACCTGGCACACCGTCAGCTGTGTACGTGGAATGGTGGCCCAGTTGCAGCCGCCAACGTCATTGTCGACAAGGAAGCGCAGCGGGAAGATGACGTTGCTCTCGAACGTGACAAATCGACGCACGCCGTCCCACGCCCCGGGGCAGGCGACGCCGCCATCGGTGAGCAGCGTGCGTAGCTTGGGTATGTGCTGTGGCAGTTGCACGACAAGTTTGAGGTGCGGCTGCAGCTCGCTGCCGCGGTAGTACATCAAGTTGCGCCGCGAGTGCACCTCGACGCGCACGACCGTGTCCTGCAATAGCGTCTGCCCACCCAACTGTGCGTTGAGCTCATGCATGAGAGTCTGCGAGTGCACCGGAAGCCAATGTGCTGGTGCCTCAATCCACAGGTAGGGCTCAAAGTTGTAGCAGTGTACGAGGACACTGTAGCCCTGCTCCGTGACCCCATACAGCCGCACAATCGGCACCTCGGCGTGTCGCGGCAACGTTGACACCGTGTCGTGTGGTGCACCCTTTGTCTGGCAGCACTCCAGCATCTGGAAGCATAAGTCACGTTGCAGGTAGTTCGCCGGCGGTGCGCGACGCACAATGCTCGCCCACTCGCCGCTCATCGCGTCGTTGACCGTCTATATGACAGCAAAACAACATACATAAACATATATATATATACACACACACATATATATATACACACACACATGTATATGTACACACGCAGTCAGTATGGCATTGTCGCAGCTGCCGCCGCACTGCACTCATTGTCCACGCCGTCGCCCACTACTGCTGCTGCTGCCCTTCGTCACTGTATGGTCGCTGCGACTGTTGCCGCTGTCCGGCACGCTCGCCATCTGTGCCGCCGTGGGCCGCTCCCACGCGAGCGCGCAGAGCACTCGCTGTGCCGCCGCACAGCCGTCACCGCTCTGTGGCAAAGCGGGGGCCAGTATGCGCCAAATGTTGGCGTCCAGCCGCACGTTGCGTGCGTGCACGTCGCGTGACTGCAGCACGCGCAGCGCGAGCTGCCACTGCCGATGTACAACGCCAACATTCTGCACGACAAACGGCAGGCTGTCCTTGTCAAGCACGCCACTTCGCACCGCGTCGCGGACAAGCTGCTCGACAGCAAGCTTGCTCTCACGCGCCGCGATGAGGCGTGTGCACAGTGTGCGCACCTCACTAAACGGTAAGTGTCGCATGCATCGGTGTCGCTACACAAAACGCGCATGCGCAGACAAGAGTGAATGCAAGAGCAAACACACACACACACATACACAGAGAGAGAGAGAGAGAGGAAAAGTGCATGCGCAAAACGCGACAAGTGACAAGCAAGTGTCTTACACTGCAAACGTCATCGTCTGCTTATGTGTCCACGTTCGTGTGTCGTCAGCACGCACGGCCTTATACGATTACCACAGGACGTTTACACGCCTGCAACTTGCACATGTACTCGCCTCATACACACACACACACATGCACACATGCACATTTTAGCGACGCGACACTACAACACGCTCGCGTGAGCACACGGCAGGTAAGCAAAACAGCACTTACACATGGACAAAGCAAAAGAGAGAGAGAGAGAGAGTGTTTGTGTGTGTGTGTGCGAGTGAGAAGGGGAGGGTGTGGGGAAGCAGTTGCTGTGATTGTATACGTATGTAGCACACTCACAAACACTCACACACACACACGTACACACAGAGAGAGAGAGGAGCATGCACGCATGCACCAAACATAGTGCAACATGGCGTATGACAGCTAGCTGCGGCGTCGCGGTGCCAAGTCGCGCAGTGCACTCTGCAGCGCCGCGACGACCATCTTGGCATCGTCGAGGGTGGCAAAGTCGTCCCAGCTGATGCGTATGGCGCGGTCAGGCGCGGGTGTCTTGCCAAGGGTGTCGTACACGGTTGTGTTCGCCGTGCCCGTGTGGCACGCCGAGCCCGTGCCAATCTCGACACGGTAGCGCGTCGACAGCAACGACACCACGTCCGTGTTGCGGTAACCCGGTGGCAGTGTGGCGTGTACAATGTAGCCACTCGTCTCGCCTCGTCGGTTGACCTCGCAGCCAAGTTCGCCGAGTGCGGCGACGAGCAGGTCGTCAATGCGCCAGTGCACCGAGGCGCTGCGGTCAAGCTGCAGGGCGGCACCAAAGCCAACAATGGCGGCCACATTCTCCGTGCCCGGTCGTATGCCGTGCTCCTGGTGACCGCCGTTGTACATGCGATGACACTCGCGATTGCGCAGATACAGCGCACCCACGCCCACCGGCCCGTTGATCTTGTGCGCCGTCACCGTCATCGAGTCCACCTCGCTGAGGTCGAGCGAGCTCCAGTCCAGCTTGCACAGCGCCTGACTCGCGTCCACGTGCAGCCGGCCGGCGCGGCCACACGGGCGGCGCAGGTCACGCGACACACTGCCCGTCTCGTGGTTGACCAAGTCGACTACGCGCACAACCACCCGCGCATCGTCCTCCGTCGTCGTCGTCTTCTTCTCATCAACAACGTCGTCAGCGTCGTCGTCGTCGTCATTGCCACGACGATCATGACGCACAGGCGCCACACCGGCCTCGCCCGCCGCCTTCGGCGACAGCGGCGGGCCTGCCGTGGACGCGTGCGACCACGCCTCGCGCTCGACGCGGTAGCCATGCAGCGCAATGTTGTTCGACTCGGTGCCGCCGCTCGTGAAGATGAGGTCGCGCGCGGGCACACGCAACGCATGCGCCAGCTCACTGCGCACACGCTCAACTGCCATGCGTGCGAGCCGGCCGCTCGTGTGCATGCTGTTCGCGTTGGCCTCGGGCGCCGCCGCCATGGCCTCGCGCACCGACGCCGCCATGTGTGTCCCCGCCGCCGCGTCAAAGTACACACGCGGCGCGTCGTCCGCGTGTGCAGCCGCAGCGGTGGCGGTGGCGGCAGAAGACGGCGTTGTCGTCGTCGTTGTCGCCACACAAGCATGCGCCGCGTCATCGTCGCGTTGCGTGTGCGCGTGGCGGTTGTGCATACGCGTCGCGGCCGCGTGTGTGGTCGCATCGACGCAAGCACCACGCACAGCAATGCGCGGCTGATAGCTGTACGTTGTCGTCGCGCTTAGCGCACCGTCGCAGTACACCTCACGCGTCACCGGCAACGTCGGCACGGCACCAATCTGCCGCACACACGCGGCCAGAGCGCGTGGGCCAATGTGCAGGTTGGCGCCCGTCTTACACATCATGTACTGACAGCAGTCCGCGCCCTCTTGTATCGAGTACTCGTACGTGCCGAGACGACGCGCCTCGTCCATGATGCTCGTCTTGTGCGTACCCATTAGTGGCGCGACGACCGCCTTCGCCAACGTCGCGTAGAGCGTGCTAATGTTGTCGTACGTCTGTGAGGCAACTTGGCCCAGTGAGTCGCCCGTGACGAGCAGCCGCGCCTCGTCAAAGGCGGCGGCGAGGGCGAGCATGAACCACTTGTACAGCAAGGTGCGATTGTGGTTGGCGACGTGGGCGACAATCTGTGCCTGCAACGTGCTCATGTCCACATAGCTCATCTCCAGCCGCCCCTGCACCCGTGACAGCCGCTCGCAAATGCGACGATTCTTGTCCACGACGGCGGCGGTGCTGCTTGTGCTGTTGAGAAAGTGTATGCAGCGCACCGTGCAGCCACGCGTCATCATGCGGTACGCCGCCACGGGACTGTCAATGCCGCCGCTCAGCAGCACCAACACCGGCTGCGTTGGCAGAATGGGTATGCCACCGGCACCGCTGCCAAGCAGCTTGCCGCGCAGATCACCGCCAACACGTCGTCGCGCCGCCGCAGCCGCCGCCGCGCGCTGTGACGCGGATGCCTTGTTGTCATTGCCAAGGATGCTGTCATCGCCGTCACTGTCGTTCTTGCATTCCAGCATCGCCTTGTCATCGCCGTTCGTGTCTGCGCCATCGCCGTCGTCGCCGCGTGCCTCGTATACCTTGCCAATGCCAGGCAGCAGCATCAGCAGCTCCATCTGCGCCGCCGTCGGCGCGCGATCGCGCACTTCAATCATGCTACGGCCGTTGCGAAAGACGTGCGGGTTGTCGAGGACGCGGCGGAGGTGCTCGAGCAGGACGCGTATGAGCTGCTTCTGGTGCAGCTCGCTCTTCAGGTACAGCTCAGCGACCGTCAGTATGAGCACCGGCGGTCGCGGCGGCGGCGGCGCGACGCGTCGGCCAAACCAATACGCGTCGTGTTTTGTTGCGTGACGCAGACACACATACGCCTCGCCGTCGCCGTCGCCGCACGCGCCGACGCGGCACTGCAGCTCATAGGCGGCGCGGTCGGTAGCATACCAGCGTCGCTGCGGCTGCGCCATCTCCTGCGCCAACTGCTCCCACGACACAAGCCTTGGCTGCGCCATGTACCACACATACAGCCGTGCCTCACTCGGCTCGCTCATGAGGAAGTGAATGTTGCCATTCTTTGCCTTGAGTATGTAGCGCGGTTGTACATTGTCAGGGAAGAGGCGTGGGTTGGTGCTCAGTCGCGTCGGTGTCATGGTGACACCCATGCACATACACAATAGCACGTACAAGTGAGTAACTAGGACACGCTGTGTGTGTGTGTGTGTGTGTGTGTGTGTGTGACCTACGTTCGACTGCTCACCTTTACCTTCTGCAGCAATGACACCGAAATGTAAAACACGCGCACTGATGTACACACACACACACGTGCGCGTTACAAACAGCAATGCATAGTCATGCATGTGTGTGTGTGTGTGTGTGTGTGTATGTGCGCTTTCGGCTAGCGGCGTGTCAACGCCTCGTCGTCGCGCTGTGTGCCACGTTGTGTCGCCGTCGGGAGCGACAGTGGCAGAGCCGCAGTGACAGCACTCAGTGGCGCCGTCGCCGTTGACGTTGCGGCCGTTGTTGCTGGCGTTGCTGCAGCGGCCGTCATCATCGTCGGCGTCGTCGTCGTCGTCATCGCGCTTGTCGGTGCTGTCGTTGCCGTCGGCGCTGTCGTTGCCGTCGCCGTAATGCGTGTCAGCTTCTCCTTGTTGCGCAGGTAGAGCTGCATGGGAAAGTCGGGTGCAATGTCCATCGTCTCGACCGGATACCAGTACTGCAGCAGCTGCATGACAAACCAGTCCGTCACGCAGAGCATCCAGCACACCCAACCAAACAGCACCCCCACCGACGCATACTCCACCAGGCGCTCGTACAAGGACAAGGTGCGGGTGCAGAGAATGCGATCATACACGCGCTCCGTTCGCTCCGCCACCCAGTCCCAGCTGTAGTAGCGACGGCAATTGTCGTGCAGCTGCCACGGCGACAAGTACGGCACACGCGCAATCGCCTCCTCGAGTGCGGCCAAGATCGACGCAGGCTCTGGGTTGGCGAGCAGCAGCATGTTCGGCGGTAGCACCTCGGGTACCCCACCAACGCGCGTCGACACGCCCAGCAGGCCACACGCGGCGGCCTCAATGAGGGCAATGCAAAACGCCTCCGTCAAGCTGCAGTTGAGAAATATCTGACCCTGATTGAGCACACTGCGCACCTCGGTGTGCTTCAGTGCCCCGAGCATGCGCACGCGGTCCATGAGGTTGTGGCGCTCAATCATCTGCTCCAGCTGCGAGCGACGGGGTCCATCACCGCCAATGATCCACTTGATGCACGGGTGACGGCGGCAAATCTCAGGAATGACGTCCACAAACAAGTCGGAGCCTTTGCGGTAGACAAGGCGCGTGACGACGACAATAGTGATGCCCTCCTTATCGACCTTGGCCGCCCACGTCTTGTACTTCATGTCCTCGGGCGGCGTAAAGGCCGAGGTGTCGGTCGCGTTGGGTATGACGCTCACACGCTCGGGCGCAATCTTTGCCCGCAGCACCGTATTCTCGCGCGAGGTGTTGCTGACGCAAATGACCTGGTCGACGGTGCGCAGGCTCCACTCGAGTATCTTGTTGATGTGTATCGACGCGGCATCGGCAAAGCCAAAGAGCGAGTGGTCCGTGAAGCACGTCTTGATGCCCATCACACCGGCATGAAACATTGCCTCATGGCACAGGTTGGAGGTGGTCTGGTGCCCGTGGACAATGTTGATGCGCTCGCGCAGGTAGATGGTGCGCAGGAGGGGGAAGGCCGTTAGCCACGTCGGCAGCGTCACGGAGCCTGGTGGTAGCTTGGCGGCGAGCATGGGCAGGTAGTACACCTTCAGGCCGTTTGTGTAGTACCGCACCCCGACACGATCGCCATAGGCACGCGTGACAATGACAACCTTGTGCCCACGACGCATCAGACACTGCGCCACATTGTAAATGTGCACCTCGACTCCGCCAAAGCCGGGGAAGAAGAAGTCCGACACGAAGGCGACGCGGTGTCGTCGCGTGGGCGTTGTTGCCACGTCAGTGACCATTGCTCGACTCGCATACACACACACACACATACACGCGCAAAAGGAGCGACACGACAGATGCAGTAGACCACATGCACACAGGTACTGAGCACACAAAGTGAGCGCACACACACACACAGGCATGGCATCATTGCTCGTGCATGTATGTGTTGTGTCACATTACGTGGTGCGCCGTCGCACGTGCGCAAGTGCGTAGGCGGTGGCGTCAATGTGTGCGATGCGCGTACGCAACGATGGCCACCGCTGCACAGCGTCACGGCGGAACGCCTCGGCGGCGTCGTCGCTGCGGAAGCGCACAAACAAACGACCGCCATCGACGTCATCGCTGAAAAAGTGCACCGCGCCGACTGCGCTGTCACACAGTGCCTGCTGCAGCGCTGCGCAGATAGGTGCGTCGCTGTCCTTGTCCATTGTAGCAGTGCTACTACTAATGATGCTACTACTGCTAGTACTGCCGCGGCAGCGCTGCCACTGCACCAGCAAGTAGCCATTGTTGTCACTGCCCTCTACGTGCGGCAATGACGAGGCCGATGACGACGACAGCTGCTGTGGCGGTGGTGGTGTGTGCACTGCGCTCTCGTCAGTCGCCGGCACCACCACCACGCCTTTGCGTGCGACAATGTACGGCTTGCGAGCAAAGTCGTCGAGTGCGTCCTCATTCACCCAGCCGACATCGCGCAGCTGCCGCAGTGCTGCTACCCGCCACGCACACGCATCATTGCCCGTCACGGCTGTTGTGGTGGCAGCCGCAGCATCATTATTGTTGCTGCACTCGCTGCTGCCGTCGCTGCTGTATGTGTCAATGAGTGAGCGCAGCGTCGTGTAGCACGTCGCGCATTGCGCGGGCTCGGCGAAGAGCGCCACCGTCGCGTTGTTGCCGTCGGCGAGCGTGTAGCACACGCAGTAGCTGACGACGCCAAACAATGACAGCATTGCATGCACCTTGGCTGCTGCACATACACCGTCGTGCACCACCACAACGCCGTGCTTCTCTGCCAGCTGCAGATGCCACTCGCACACGCTCATCTGCGACATGTGTGTATCAGTGTGTGTGTGTGTGTGTGTGTGTATGTGTGTGTGTGTGTGTAAACGGGCAAACAAGACGCTACGCAACGACACAATGACATGACGTTGCTTGCATGCACACATACACATACAGGCAAACAAAGTAGGTAGCGCGCTTGTCGCGCATACACGTGCACGTGTGAGTGTGTGTGTGTTTGTATGATATCGATGTACAGGCAATGACATAGACACACACACACACATTCATACGCCACACACACACAAAACGCATGCGTGTGTAAGTGTGCTGTTCGTCTATAGGTGCAACGCCAGCTGCCGCATGGCGCACAGCAGCAGATGAGCTAGTCCGTGGCAACACGACAAAAGTACAGCGACGCCGTCCGCGCACCGCTGCAGGTGCGCCACTGCAGTCGAAGCAGTGCGACGCCGTCATCGCCAAAGCCAATGCACACGTGTGCGCCGCTGTTTGTTGCACGTGCTACATACTTGGACGACGGCGAGGAGGATGTGGCGGCGGCCGGCACCAGCGGGCGGCACAGCAGTGCAAAGGCAAGCAAATCGGCGCATCGCAGTACACCACACAGCCGCTCCACCTCCTCGTTGTCGCCGCCGTCCTTGTCAGCGTCGTCACCGCTGCCACCCTTGTCGTTGCGGCTGTGCACATTCGCGTCATCGACCGCTGCCTCGCACAAGCGCACCAGCGCCTTCACCACGGCCGTCTCGCACAGCAACTCGCACACACCACTGCGGCGACGGCACAGCGTCATGCAACACTGCGCGGCCGCGTCCGCCTCGACGACACTGTCAAGTGCGCCGTCCTCCTCGCCGTCGTCATTGTCGTCGTCGTGACGGCGATTGCTGCTGTTGCCATCGTCAATGTCATCTGCAACGAGTGCGCTTGTCGCTGTTGCTGCCGTGTCCTCGATGTTGCACGCGGCGGCAAGGCATGCACGCCGGAAGCTGTGCACGTCGCGAATGCGGTAAAACTGGTCGACGTGATGGCTGACGAGCAGCTCAGGTGACACGTCGTGCAAGACGTCGAGGCGCGCGACACGTGTAGCGCACAGCGGCGACGTCGACGTCGAGGCGGTGGACGTTTGCTGGTACAGCAGCACCGCCGCGCCGCCGTCACACGCCTCCAGGACGAGTGCATGTTGTGCGTCAAAGGTGGCTAGCACACGAATGAGCGTGCGTGCATCGACGGCCCAGCACACCTTCCGCGAGGACAGTGACAGCAGCGACGACGAGGAGGCGGTGGCAAACGGTGACGTGTGCGCAGCCACACTGCAGTCCGCGCACGGCGCCACTACGCAGCTCTCGTAGACTGCCTCGGAGTAGCAGAGCGACGGCACACGCGCGCTCGTCACACGCAGCGTGCAGTTGCCCTCGTCGTGACGCGTGAGCGCAAAGCGTACCGTGTCGTCGTATGTGGCCATGTAACGCACGACGGGTGTCAGCTCGGCGACCGTTGCAAAGCAAAACGAGACCGTCATGGTGTGTGTGTGTGTGTGTGTGTGTGTATGCAGTATCTGTTGTCACAGCAGCAGCAGCAGCACTCCGCGTCACACGCGCATGCGCTGCTACACAACATGCACATGTGCGCATGCGTACAAGCAAGCAAGACAAACACGCACACCACACACACCTTGCTGACATCAACAAACACAACGACAATCATACACGCACATACACACGTGCATACACACACACACACACACACACACATACACGCACATGCAAGTGCATGTACAACAACACGCCAGATAGGCTACGACGACGACGACGACGGCATCGCGTCAAGGTCAAAACCTGCGTAGAGGCGGGCGAGTGCACTGTCCGGCCCCTCGAGCGCAGCCAGCGCAGCCACCTTGCGCTTCAGCTGCGCACGCGCCTCGGCAATCGCCGCATCGCCCTCGCGCAGCCGCCACGCAAAGTAGTCGGCTGTGCGCGTCGCATCGAGATCACTGCGGACAAACGTAGAGGCACTGCACAGCAGCCACATGTCATCGTAGCATGGCGAGCGTGTCAGTCGGCGGCGTGCCTCGCGCATTTGGTTTTGTCGACGGTCAAGCTCGATGAGGTAGTGACGCGCCTCTGTCACCTCCTCGGCGGCGACTTCGATGCTCGCCTGCAGCGACGCAGCAGCCGCCTCATCCTCTCCGCGCGGTACGTCAGCTTGCATACAGCTACGTATATGTATGTGTATATATGTGTGTGTGTGTGTGTAAAAGAGCAGCATACTCACACTTGTATACATGCGCATGCACACACACACACATACGCGTCAACACCATGGCGTGTGCGTGTACACATTGGCATGTTATATATGTATGCGTCGCAGTCATCATTGCTGCCATCACTTTTCATGCGTTAGGCCTACTACTACCACTACTACCATCACTGTCCTCGTAAGTTTGAGCTCCGTCTCACGTTCACATACGCGTGTGTGTGTGTGTGTGTGTGTGTACAAACTGTCATTCTCACTACGTCACTTGCTTTGCTACAAGACACACACACACACACATACACACGCTCGCTTCTGTGACGTTAGTATCTCTCGTCCCATGTAATACATCTCGCACACACATACACATGCACATACAGCAACTGTTGTTCTTATACAAAAGAATGCGCGCCGGCTCGCAAGCCAGCATTACTCTTGCCTTGCAGTGGGACAAGATCTGTGAAAGAACAAGACGCGTATACGTACACGCACAAACGTACAGAAACACACACATACACACACACATGCACACAGACTACGCAGGCGCACGAGCAAGTGCACTTGGCACTGTGCGTGTTTGTGTGTGTGCGTGTTTGTCACCATCGTACTACGTTTTGCTTGCACATCACTTGACTACACAATATGGCGGCGGTTGCCGAATGCCTCGTCGTCAGCATCGCTCTCTCCTCATGCTGCACTTGTTGCGGCAAGTGTGTACACAAACAGACAGACAGACAGAGAGACACACTTCGTCGTATCTCGTTGCGTACACACACACATACACACACGTTACTTATGCTGTCGCGTCAGCAGCCCTGTCGCTCACTGCGTCGTCGTCGTCGCCTTGAGCTCGCCGCAGTCTGTGATCGTGATGGGCTGCCGTGTTGCACCCGACTGACTGCCGTACGCCTCGAGCTTCGTCACCACGTCGTAGCCCTTGGTCACTTGGCCAAACACCACGTGCTTGCCATCGAGCCACTCCGTGTCGGCGGTGCAGATGAAGAACTGCGAGCCGTTCGTGTTCGGCCCCGCGTTGGCCATCGACAGCGTGCCCGGGCCAAAGTGCTTGCCCGCCTTGCCGGCGAAGCTCTCGTCGGGGAACTTGCTGCCGTAGATGGACTCGCCGCCGGTGCCGTTGCCTGCCGTAAAGTCACCGCCCTGGCACATGAAGCCGGGGATGATGCGGTGGAACTTGCTGCCCTTGTAGCACAGCGGCTTGCCCTGACGACCCATGCCCTTCTCGCCCGTGCACAGCGCACGAAAGTTCTCGGCCGTCTTGGGCACGACATCCTTGAACAGCTCCATCTCGATGCGGCCAGCGGGCTGTGCGCCGACGGCAACGTCAAAGAACACCTGCGGGTTTTGCGGGTTGATCGGGTAGTGGGGAATCTTGCGCTGCGCAAGAGCCATGGCACGTCGCAGCATCGTTAGCTAGTACGCGTGTATGTGTGGTTGGGCTTGCTGATGTGCAATGACAGCGACGCGGTTGCTTGTGTGTTTGTCTGTTTGTGTGTTTGTGTGCAGTAGTGTACACGACTATGCAAACAAGTACAAGAAAAGTACACATATACACACACACACACGCACACATACGAGCACGACACTGCCTTGTTGCACAGCTATGCACCGCGTATTGTACATACATACATCGTGTCACGCACACACATACACATTATACAGCTTACACAGCTTACAGTCACACTGTCACACAAACACAGTTACACATCGTCACACGTCGCCATGTTTGTTTGCTATTCTGTGTATGCGCGCGCGTGTATGTGTGTGTGTGCGTGTGTGTGTGTCTTCGTGTTGGCTTACTGTTTGCAGCAGTGCTGCTCGACGTACGCGCACACCTCATGACAAAAGCGCGGCTCGCGGTGCTTGCCCGCGGCGGTGCGCACGAGGTCAAGCACAATGTGTGGCGACTGCGTACCGAGCGCACACAAGCATCGCACAATGGCAACGCGTGCGTCATGCACGGTGTTGCTGACACCGTCACCACTCCGTGTGCTCTTCGGCTTTTGTTTGTTGTCACTGTTGTCTTCGCTGCCGTTCCTGTTGTTGCCGTTGCTGTTGTTGTTACTGCTGCGGCTAGCCTCAGTCTCCTCGTCGTCATCGTCGTCGAGGTAGATCAGCAGCTTGCGCACGAGCGGCACAAGCTGTGCCTGCACCTCGGCCAGCAGCGGTGGCGCTGCAACATCGTCATTGTTGTCCTTGTCGTGCTGCGCTCTGTGCGTAAGCACCACCGCCAGGCCCGTCACACTGCGCAGACGAATCAAGTTGCTTGCGTCGTCGAGGCGCAGCAGCAGCAGCTGCACCACCTCGTGTGCCACACCGCTCGCCATTGGCAGGGTACACACATCGGCAAACACCGTCATGCACGCCAGCCGCACCTCGGCATCGTCGCTGTCCGCTGCACTGCACCAGCACTGCAATACACGCGTCAGCAGCC
The DNA here is from genome assembly GCA_023091115.2 of Trypanosomatidae sp. Fi-14. Taxonomy (NCBI): domain Eukaryota; phylum Euglenozoa; class Kinetoplastea; order Trypanosomatida; family Trypanosomatidae; species Trypanosomatidae sp. Fi-14. The sequence goes on along the minus strand of JAKVQF020000944.1, from coordinate 83,892 downwards.
CCGTCTCACTCGTCACAACCGCCGTCCCTGCCGCTACCTCATCTGTTGTTGTCGCTGCGGCGAGTGCGGCGCGCAGCCACACGCGACGGTAGCCACGTCGTACAAGTGCGCAAAGACAGTTGACCGCCACTTTGCGGAACAAGTGTGCCGCATTGCCGGCGCGAAACACCGCACTCGGCAACACGACGAGGCGCAGCAGCTCCTCGAGCTCATCGGCAGCAAAGCACACCGCACCGCCACCCGACCACAGCAGCTGCTCGAGCACGGCAAAGAAGCGCAGCTCGTCGGTCACGCGCACACTCAGGTCAATGTGCGACAGGCGACGCACAAAGAGGTCCGTCAGCAGTCGTGACGGCAGCGCCGCCGCACTGCTGTCGCTCTTGTTGTTGTTGTCGTTGTTGTCGTCGCTGTGCTTGCCGTTGTTGTTTGCGTGTGAGGCGTGTGAGAGGAGCGTGGCAAAGGCGCAGACCGGCATGCTTGCACCGTAGCGGACGAGCAGACGGCGTGCGTGCAGTGCGTAGATGCCATCGTCCGTGTGCGTCACGAGCCGCGAGAGCGTGGCGAGGCCGCGCTGTGCGCGCTGTCGCACCGCCACACCATGCTCACTGCCTGTGAGGCACAGCAGCGTGTAGCAAAACATCGAGTCAAGGGTGCGCTGCTGCGCGTCGTTGCGCACATGCGCTGGCAGCGGTTGCGCGGGGGTGGCGATGAAGCCACGTGCGGCAAACACACCCGCCACGACAGCCACGGCGTCGATGAGGCAGAGCAGCAGCTCGTCGCTCGCGCCGTCGCCGGCCACATCGCTCGACGTGAGTGCGTGTGCAATGTGCGCGGCATGCGTGGGCGTCAGCAACGCCTGCGAGCCCGACACAAAGTAACCGAGGGCAACAAGCAAGCCGCACTTGACGCTCGTCGCCGCCGTCGAGAAGAGCGTCGGCAGCCGCGTTGTTGGCGCCGACGTGACTGCTACAGCAGCAGCAGCAGTATCCGCAGCAGCGGCGGTGGCGGCGGTGGCGGCGTCGTTGGCCGACGACGAACAAGAAGCCGCAGTAGGTGCAGTCTCGTTGCCGCCATTGGCGTCCACACAACGCACAAGCGTCGTACGCTTGCCCGACACGCGACGCACAACCACATCCTCGTCCTCCTCCGCAACAGCGACGGCGGCCGTGCCACTGCGCTTGTTGCTGTCCGTGTCATCGTCCGCCACTTGCGCCGTCAGCACAGACGCTGCCTTTGCCGGGTCCACATGCACCGCCGATGCGCACACCGACGACTGCGTCTGCTGTTCGTCTCCTTGCTGCGACGATGTTTGCTTCGCGATGACCATGGGCAGATACTGATCTGGCGTGACAAAGTTAGCGAGCATCTGCATGCACCGCCGCGCCTCACCGCGCACCGCGTCATCGTCGTCGCGCACGGCCTTGTACAACGCCGCAAGGACGCGCTCGACGTACTGCACCACGGCCCGCTCGCAGTGGTAGAAGAGCGTCCACAGCACACGCAAGGCGACGACGCGGCGGTTGTTCGTCGAGTGCACAATGACCCAGTCCATCGCCGTCACGTCGGCGAGCAGCCCATCGAGGCAGCCGCGGGCGGCGTCCGCGACGACGAGGCGCTGCCCGAGCGGCGGTCGCGACTGCAGCAGGGCAAAGTGTTGCGGCAGCCGCGACGGTGTCGTCGTCGTGTGCGCGTCGTCGTCGTCGTCGGCGGCACCACGCGTGTGCACACCGGCGGCGTCCTTGTCGTCCACAAAGGTGCTGAGCTGCAGTGTGGGGTAGTCATCATCGGCGTACCACGCAACATCCTTCACCGTCACGTGGCGGTGCTGCAGGTCGGCGCGGTTGTCGGCGTGGTCGAGCTCGTAGAGTGTGCCGAGGCGCTGCAGCAGTGTGCACGCGGCCGTCTGCACACTGGCGAACGTGTCCGTTGCCAGCAGCAGCACGTGTGGCAAGTAACGCCGGTGCTGCTCGAGCCGCTCCGCAATGTCCAGCAACGCACACGACAGCACCGCGAGCACCGCCAGCCGCACCTCGGCGCTGTGGTCATTGCACAAGACATACAACAGTCCCGGCATGCTGCGTGTTGCACTGCTGTGGCCACTGCCCTTGTGCTGCTCGGCGGCCGCCGCCGCGGCGGCGTCGAACACGTCCTTGCACGTTGTCAGGTGCTCGTACGTGTCGGCGAGGGCGGCGGCGGCGCCGTGGGCGATGAGCGCCGCGAGCGCGTGTGCCGCGTCTGTGCGCACCTTGCTGTGCTTGTGCAGCAGACACGACCGCTGCAGTACACGGGTGAGCGGCAGCGCCACCTCACGCACGCCCTGCGGGTCAGCATTACACAGCTGCACCACCACCTCGCACGCGGTGCGCTGCACCTCGGCGTACACGTCGCCCAGACAGCGCTGCAGCATGGCGTCATAGTAGCTCGTGTAGTTGCGTGGGCCAATGTCGTGTGGGAAGGCGGTCACGCAGCGTGCCGCGACACGCAGCAGCAGCAGCCGGATCTCCTCACACGGCTCGGCGACCTGCGACGCCTGACCCAGTCGTGTGTACAGCACCGGCAACACCCAATCGAGCACCGTCGCATCTTGCTGGGCAACGACGAGCAGCAGCGTCGCGGCCGCCGCCTCGCGGGCCCGCTCCGACGCGTCCTCGCACGCGCGCAGACACGCACGCGTCACGGCGAATGCACCGTCGCGTGACAGCAGCAGCGGCGTCGCTGCATCGCCACTCGACGCAACACGCTTATGCAGACGCACAAAGGCGGCACCGCGTCGTGCCTTGTTGCTGTCCTGCAACTCACCCAGCAGACGTGGCAGCCACTCCTCCATAGCCTACGCGTCAGGCAACAACAACACAACCTACTCGATGTGTGTGTGTGTGTGTGTGTGTGCTTACTAGCAGAGCAAGTAGACGGGCAAGTGCACGCAACGCGGCGTCACGACACGTATGTACACATATGTACATTTACGACATTGCACGTATGTGTGTGTGTGTGTGTGTGTGTGTGTGTGTGTCGTGCTGGTCGTTACTCGTCTGCGTGTTCGTCGCGTCGTGTCGTTGACGCAGTGTGGTGTGCCGGTGGCTGCACCACATCACGCCAGTGTGCTCGCGGCAGCGACAAGACGTCACCGTCGACAGCGCTCGCGACGACCACGTTGTCGTCGCCACGACTGCTGTTGCTCACCACAGACTCGCCACCGTCCGCGACGTTCGTGCCGCGAACAGCAGCGACAACATGCGCCGCCGCAGCAGCGAGGCGACGGCGATGCCGTTGCTGCACGACAGCCGCACGTGCATCATGCACAACGCCACACACGTGCTGCAGCAACGCATAGCCGTCGCCGTCAGCGGGCAGCGTGTAGTGCAGCGCGAGACACGAGCTACCACGACTGCCCTCCACACACCCACGCGTCATCGCAACAACATCACCACCACTGCTGCTGCTGCTGCTCTCTGCGTAGTGTGCGCCGCTTGCGTCTAGTCTCGTCGTCATCGACGACGTCGACGACGCTGCGGCAGCCGCCGAGGCAGCAAGCAGGCCGAGCGGCAGACGATCAGCCATGTCGTGTCCACCACCACCACCACGTCGCCGTGTGTGTGGTGCCGTCACACGCGACCCACGCGACGCAGCCGCGTAGTTGCGCAACAACCCGCGTTGTCTGGCGATGGCCAACGTCGCATCGGTGGCGAGTGTGTAGACACACGCACGCGAGGCCGTGTCCGTGGCAGCGTCGCATCGCCGTCGCCGCGTTTGCGGCCTCGCCGTCCTTGTCGCGTCGCTGTCGTCCGTGTCGCTGTCAACAATGGGCTCAGCAAAGGCGCGAGCCCACACATGACGTGTGCGTGGTGCACCACTCGGCGTCGTCAGCAGCGGTCGCACACGCAGAGCAGCAGCAGCAGCAGCACTACATGTTACTACTGCTACTGCTGCCGTTGTGGCCGTGTTGCCCGACACCGCCTCGTCCTGGTCGTGCCCTTCGTCTTGTTGTCGTCTGCCATCACAACGGCGGCGGCGATGGTGCTGGCTGCCACGCGTGCCGCTCATGCGCTCCGCCACATCGACGCCCAGTCGTCGCGCAAGTGCGTCGATGGTTGCGTGCACGTGAGGTGTGTGCGCCAGTGGCAACACCACATCGTGCAGCGTGTACGCGGCCGCGTCCGCATCGCTGCACACTACTGTCGTTGTTGTTGCAGCGGCAGACAGGCGAGGCAACACACCTCGCCGTGTGAGCTGACTACTACGAGCGCTGTTGCTGTTGCTGTTGTCCATCGCATCCTCTGACACCGCGGCCGCCTCGCGCACCAGCTCACCCACCAGCGGTGGTGCGTCTGCCGTCACCATCACACCGCCACCATCACCGTCGCTGTCCATGTTGCTGCCGCTGTACGTGTGCGCGTCGATGCGGCAACTCGCAAGCACATTCCACAACAGCGACGCACGCGCCTCACGGTAGCTCGCCTGCACGCACACGGGCGCAATGCGCAGCCACGCCTCACGCAGCACGGCCGGGCGGCTCTCGACACAAACGCGACCCAGCAACTGCGTCAGCCACGCGCTCTCGTCACCAACAATGTGTCGCTGTTCTTGTAGCAGTGTGGGTGCGTGTGTCGACGATACACAGGGCCACAGCATGCATGACGCAGCCATGACGATAGCCTCCGCATACGCGCCACGTGACAGTGCGGCAGTGACGTGAACGCTGCGAAAAGGGCAGTCGACGTCGCCGAAGAAGTGTGGTGCAATGTAGTTGACAACCGGTGCGGTGGCACACCGCAGTGCGTGTGTGGCGAGGTGACGCGGGGCCTGCGCAATGCCACGCAACAGCACGGCATACTGCACCAGGCTACTGCTGTTACTACCACTGTTGTTGTTGTTGTTGTTGCTCTTCACGTTCGTGTCAGCATGACGTGTGGCGTCGTCGCTTGCGCAGTCGTGCCACTGCCACGACAATGGCTGCACGAGCACGGCGTTGCTGATGCCGCCGCTGTTGTTGTCACCGTCAGCATTGCTCGTGTGCTGGTTTACGCAAAACAGCGCCTGCACGAGCGCATGAGCACGCGAGAGCGTGTGCACGTGCACTCGCGACAGACGCGACGATGTCGTGTCATGTTCACTGGCCTTGTTGCCGTCGTCATTGTCCTTGTGCAGTTGTTCTTCTTGTGCGTTGTTGTGGCTGACGACCACGTCGTCGTCGTCGTCGCGTGCTGGCAGGTGCAGGCGTATGCTGCACAGCTGTGTCGTGACGGCGCGGCTGTCGAGTACGCTGCGCACTACAATGTCCTCGTCGGCTAGCACATACGCATCGTGCGCACTCGTCACGGCGTCGTGGTCGGCGATGTCGTCGTCGTCGTCATTGTCACAGCACTGCTGCTGCTGTTGCTCCTGCTGCAGCACTCGCCAGTGCGCAGCCACGACGGTGCGCACAAAACAACGCGCCTCCGTCAGCGTCACGCCCGCTTCCTTGTACAACACCGCATGCAAGTGCAGCGCCGTCGCGCCATCGTGACATCGTTGCCGCTGCTGCTGATGCTGCAGTAGCATCTGACGCAGTGCAGTGGTCAACGCATTGCTGTGCTGTGCCGCCGACAGTGTGCGCGGCTGCAGCACCGTCGTCAGCACCACGACGCGGCCGTCGTGCAACACCTCGCTCGCCTGTACATCGCTGTCGTGCAATAGACACGCACGCAGTCGCGGTGCACGTCCTGCTGCCGCTGCTGTTGTTGCTGTGCTGGTGGGGCGCACCCATCGCCGTGATGCGATGCCTGACTGCAGCTCGACCATGCACTGCTGTTCGTGTGCACTGTACGCAGCTCGTTGTGTCGCTCGCTCACGCGACCATGCATGCAGTATACGCTGCAGCAGCTGCATCGCTGCACAACCATCGCGCGGCAGCGGTGGTGCTGTCGCTGCTGCTGTCGTGTGCAATGCGCCGTCATCGGCAGCGCTCTCGTGACGCGCGTCACCGGCTTCAGCCACGTCAACGTCGTCCACGTCGTCCATGTCTTTGCCACGCAACAGTGCACACAAGCAACGTGCCGTGTGCAGTGCATGTGGCACGTCAAGGGCACGCGACACACGCGTCACCACGTCCTCGCGCAGCACGGGCGAGTACAACCGCAACTGCAACAGCGGCGGCGTCGTCGGCGGCGGCACGTCACGGCGACGCTGCACGTGATCATGACCACCACCACCACTGCTGCTGTAGCCGCCATTGTTGTTGCCGTCGTCACTGCGTGCGCTCTGCGCCTGCCGCGCGTTGTCCTTGTCCTGCTCATCGTCGTCGTCGACCTTGTCGTGCTGTTGTGCTGTGCATTCGTCATCGCCGCCGCCATCACCAACGCGGATGTGGCTGCCGTCACTGCCGTCGTGTGGTGCGTGCAAAAGGCGTGACAGCAGCTGCTGCACATGGCGGTGTACGAGCAGCTGCGTCGTTGCCTGCACATCGCCGCCGCCGCTGCCGCTGTCTGCCTTGTCGTGCGTGTCGCTGTCATTGTCGCGTGTGTCATACAGCGTCGCGAGCAATGCTTCGCGTCGCGCAGACGCGAGCTGCGCAAGAGCACGGCTGCCAAAGGGCAGCAGCGACGTGTCTGCGCTATCGCTGCTGTCCTTATCGTCGTCAGCGAGGTTGGCTGCGGAGTCTGCCGTCGTGCGTCTTGTCGCACGACGCCGCACACGACTGTCGCGCATGACATGCGTCATGGCCGTCGTCAGCGACGCGAGCAGTACACGTGCGGTGCGCTGCATCGTCACGCACGCTACGTCTGTCTGTCTGTGTCTGTGTCTGTGTGTGTGTCTATGTGACGAGACGAGGCAAGGTGAACGTTGCATACACACGAGCACGCACACAAAGTCGCATACAAAAACATACACAAATATGCGCAACTACACAACGAAAACAAAACAAAGACGTCGGTCACTACACGTACTTCATACTTCTTTTGCGTGTGTGTGTGTGTGTGTGTGTGTGTGTGTGTGTGCCGCCGCCTTCTTCGCTGCGCGGTGTGTGCGCGCGCAAACACCACCGCGCGCGCGTAAGCACAAGGGCGGCCAACGCGATACGTAATAGCTTTGCTTACAAGACTGAAGAAAACAAACACACATACACATACATACGCAGTCATATACATAGGCATGTACGCACTGTGCACTCTCTCTCTCTTTTGTTGTTCATGTTGCGCCAACGACACATAGACACCTTCTCTTGCGCCTAGACACGATACACACACAGAAAACACGACATACACATACTCTTATACCATTGTGACGATACAACTATACGAGCGACGGACGTGGCGAGGCGCACATGCGCGCGCGTGTGTTTACATGCGTGCTCGCAGCACACTAGTTCGTCTTTCGCTCGTGTCGCAGCTTTGACTTGGCAGCAAGCGTGCGGTGGTCACTGCTGAGGAAGCCGAAGCGCACGACCAACTCCGTGAGAAGCTGAAAGTCGAGCAGCTTGTTTGCCAGTCGTATCACCGCACACATCGCGCCCTGATCCCACACCGTCAGCCGTCCTGCGGAGGCAAACAGCTCATTCGCAATCGTCATTGGCGCCGTCGCCGCTTTGCGTGCCGAGTGCAGCGACGACAGCGCCGGCCCGTCCGTCTTGTAAAAGTTTGTGTTGACCGGTGAGGGTTGTATGACAACGACGTCGATGCCGAGGTCGTGGTTCTCGGCCGCGATCGTCGTCGCAAAGTTGGTCAAGAACGCCTTCGTTGGGCTATACACCGTCGCCGTTGGCCCAGGCAGGTATGCGGCGACGCTGGCGGTGAACGTGATGAGGCCGCGTGCGTTGCGGGCGACCATGCGACGCAGGAAGTGATGGGTAATGGGCACTGTGCAGCACGCGTTGCACTCGAGGTTGCAGCGGACGCGCTCGAGGTCGGTGTCGGCAAAGAGGCCGGTGCAAATGTAGCCGGCGTTGTTGAACAGCAGCGAGACGTGTATGTCCTCGGTGGCTTGCACAATGGCGGGCATGTAGGCCTGCTCCTTGGCCGCCAAGTTGACCCCGACGGCGCGGAACTGCACGTGTGCAAAGCGCTTCTGCAGCTCCGCCGTCGTGTCGGCAAGCAGGGCGTCGTCGAGGGCAACGAGCACGACGTTGATGCCCTGCGTCGCCAACTTCTCGGCAATCGCCTTGCCAATGCCACTGCTCGCGCCCGTCACAACGGCCCACTCGGCGTGATACTTGCGCTTGAGGTTGGGAGGAAAGCGGAGGGCGATGTACTGCACGAGGTGCACGAGCAGGTACGACGTCACACTCACCAAGCCCAACCACCCACACACCGTCACATACGCCCACCACAGCCACGTGTCAATGTAGAACATGTCGCCCCGTGCAGCAAAGTCGCAGAGGAGGTACGAGCGAGCGAGAATGTGTGTGTATGTGTATGTGTGTGTGTGTGCGTGTGTGTGTGTGTGTGTGTGTATGTGTGTGTGTGTGTGTGCTTGCTACTCTATGCACACGGCCAAGTGACACACGGCAATGCTCTTGTGTACACGTGCAAGCACACAGACACACAGACATACACACGTGTACACGGACAAAACTGCATAGGAGATTGTGCACAGTCGTGCACACGACTGCGAATACGAGCACGACGAGCACGATATATATATATTTGCAATAGCATGCACCTCTTTGTGTGTGTGTGTGTGTATGTCACGAATGGTCTATGCCATACTGCCGCAGCCATGTGCAGTGCAGCAGCGACGACGAGGACGAGTGTGGCGACGCAGGCCACGACGCAGCGGCACTGCGTTCGCTGTTGTTGTTGTTGTGGCTGTTGTTGCTGTTGCTCGTCGTCCTCGTTGACGTCGTCAGCGTTGTTGTTGTTGACGCAAGAGTAGCAGTCACGCGAAAACACACGAGTCGCATAGCGTCACCCGTCACTGCCGCGACTGCGTCATCGTCATCGCGCGCACACAGGCGAGCGCGCATGCTACTGTTGCTGTCATGATGGTGCCGATGACGAGTGCGTGTCGATGACGACGCAGCAACGGCGACGCCGCAGCGTGTTCTGTGCGCATTCGTCCACTGCAAGACGGACACGACAACGAACACTGCGCCGCTGTCGTGTGCATACTGCGGTGTGATGTGCAACATGTACGCATACGGAAAGCCACGACCTCGCGGCGCCAGACGCTTGTTGCGTGTGTACAGCACACGTGCCGTGCTGCGCGTCAGCGCATGATGGCCACTGCTGCTTCTGTTGTTGTAGTCATCCGTGCTACACATAAACACGTGCACCGTACCCGTGCTTGTCACACACGCCACAACATCGACACTCGCCATCGCCGTCGCCGTGTGCGCAGCAGCAGCAGCAGCAGCACTACACGGCGACAGTTGCGTTTGCACGCTCGCCGCTCGTCGTGTGAGCGTGCACACAGCCAACGAGGCCGCCTGCACTACGCCGGCCAGCCGACCGCGCTCGAGTGTGGCGCAGATGTGCATCGTCGCGTCGCCGGCAAAGTGCAGCAGTCGTATCTTTGTGCCACTCTCACCCATCGTGACGCCCTTGTGGCCGTCGTGTGTGAGGGCAACCACACGCAGTCGCGACTGGTGCAACACACGCTCGGCCAGTGCCAGCACATCATCGCCCGCGCCGTCCGCGCGCACGCGGCGCGGTGTCGTGTCTCGTGCACGCGCAGCAGCAGCAGCAGCGGCGCCGGTGTCGCTGTCCTCGCCGGCGTACCAGTCATCTTCTTCATTGTCGTCCGCGTCGTGTGTTGCTGCTGCTGCTGCACTCACCGTAGTGCCGCCGTCGTCACGACAGCGTCGTATGCGCGTGAGCAGACGCACTTCACCACAGCGTGCACCCGGCAGCAGCGCACGCAGTCGCGCAACACACACACCCGCGTCGCGACTGTGCTGCCACCGCGTGGCGAGGGCGACGGCGTCGTTCAGGTAACGCACGTGCGATGGCGGGTACACACACAGACGCCGCTGCTGACGTAGCTGTCCGTCAAAGATGTAGAGAGTGTGCGAGGCGGCTGGCGCTGCGTGCGCCTCACCGCACACGCCGACGAGCACCATGTCCGGACAGAAGCGCAGCACAACAACGCTGTGGGCGAAGAAGGACTCGGCGAGCACACGCGGCACACACAGCAACGACGATGAATACGACAATGACGAGGACGCGGTGGTGGTGGTGGCTGCAAATGTGCCGCGCTCGACATCGCACAATGTGACGACGTTCGCCCCGTCACAGCCGCGCAAACCGCTGTACGCGACAACGCTGCATTGCTCATACACACCGAGCAGACCTACACCGCCATCGACGACACAACGGCACACCTCGACGACGGCGTCGACGTCCTGCTGCTGCGCTGCAGCAGCAGCACTGCTGTTGTTGTTGTTGCCTCGTCTGCGTTTGTTGCCGTCACTGCTCTGCATGTCGTCGTCGTCATTGTCGCCGTCATCACGATGATGATGATGATGATGCGGCAACGAGTGCACCGCATCTGTGCTGTAGACAAGGAAGCCGCTGGGCGTGCCGAGGGCAATGGTGCGCCCCGAGGGCGACCACGTCACACACGTAATCGTTGCAAAGTTATGCGCACACATCGCCGCCGAGGCTGTCAACGATGACGACGCTGACGATGTGTGTGGCTGCGCTGTCGTCGGCGAGCACGTCGTTGTACGCACTGCAGTCATTGTACGCAGCCACCACACGACATCGCTGCATGCAAGCAAAGCAAGCAGAAAGCAGCACAACATACACCAACACACACAGAGAGAAGCAAACATACACAAACACACAGAGACGCAAGGAGAACGCGCACACACGTCTCTGCCGTCCGTTACGACTAGCCACGCTGCGTGAGTGCGTGCCGCGCATTCTCTTCGCGGTTCGTCAGACGTCGCACCGCCGCACCACAGCGCTGCAGCGCCTCTGCATGCACCGACGACGACGAGGAGGAGGCCGCTGTCAGCGTACGCAGGTGTGACGTGTCACTGACACTGCACACGCCAAGAGCACGCAAGCGACGCAGCTCTTCGCCGTGCGCGACGAGGCGCACAGAGGGCGGCGCAGCACCTGCAGCTGCCGTTGCTGCTGTTGTTGCTGTGGGTGTTGCAGCAGACTGCGTGCATTGTGCATGTATGTACTGCGTCAGGTAAGCCAAGCGCGCCTCGTCATTCGTGCACAATACATCGAGACGGTGAAAGAGCGGACGTGGCGGCGGCGGCGCAGACGACGGTGACGATGCAGCAGCATCAGCAGCAGCAGCACCTGTTGTGTTGGTTGCGGCAGTGGCGCCGTGTGCGTGTGCCGTGAGCAGCGGCAAGCGACACAGCGCGTCAAACTCGTCCGTGGCGCTCAGGTAACGCACGACGCACAACGGTGCCGCTGTGCCACGTGACGATGATGACGACGACGACATGGACGCGTTGCTCTCCGTGTTGTGGTTGTTGTCAGCATCGGCGTCGGCGATGGCGATGTCGTCGTTGCCGTCCGTCATCTCTTACAGTCGCAGCAGCTGCGCCACCGACTGCAACAGCGTGCGGCGTGCGTAGCGCGCTTGCATAGACAACGGCTGCGCTTGCGAGGCTGCTGTGGTCTGTGCCGCCGAGGACGACTGCTGTTGCTGCTGTTGTGGCGTCGCAAGTGACGTTGGCCGCACATACGCCTCGGCACGTATGCGATACAACACAGAGAAGGGCAGCAGCACACACAATGTCGCTGCTGGTGCTGCAACATGCGCTGTCGCCGTCGCCGACGACGACGATGCCGGCTGCGGTTGCTGCTGTCGCCTTTGCAATTGTGCACTCGCATGCTGCCGCAGCTGCGCCATGCACGTCGTCACGCAACGCCCACCATGCAATGGCTCAAGCAAGAAGGACGACGTGTACAACTCGCAGCGCGCACCCGCTGCTACCGCGTGCGGCGGCGGCGGCGTCACGGCACTGCGCAGACACGTATGCAGCCACGGCAGTGTCGGGCTGTCGCCCATCGACTGACGTACGCTACTGCTGCTGCCATCGTTACTCTTGTTGCTGTGACGTGACGCACGCATAGATGACGACGACGGCAACGACGACGACGACGACGACGATGACGCTGCTACGCTGCCGTCAGCGTGGCTTGCCATCGCCTCCGTCTGCACTTCGCGCCAGTGTTGTGACAACAGACTACTCAGCAGCATCGCATCGACGCGTGCCTTTGTCTGTTGCATCGCACGCGTCACGGCCGCCCTCGCGTCACGCGACGACGACGACGACGACACATCGTCGTGGCAACGACGCAGAGCTGCGACGTACAGCGCAAACCACTCTGCATAGGCGGCGTGCGTGACGTCGCGATGGGGTGCAGCACACAAACGCGCCGTGAGTGGGGCAAAGGCACGCGACAGCAGCGCTGCCGTCGTGCTGGTGCGTCCAGCGGCAGCAGCGGCTGTGTTGCCACTGCGCACACGACTCGTCATCGTCAACTGTACAACAACAACAACTAGTACACACACGCAAGCACACAAGAACAAAGATGACAATGTGCATACGCAACGAAAGCATCCGCGATGCCGCTTCTGCTGCGCGCGCGCACACGCACATCGTGCACCACGCGTCCCTTCACTACATGTACACACACGCAAGCACGCGTTACGCGCGCACACAAGCGCACGCGCGCGCACATACACACATTGTTTGTACATTACGCTACTCGTTTGCCGCTGCCGCCGTCGACGCTGCAAGATGCTTGTTGACCGCGTCACGCAGCACACGTGTGGCTGCTGCACGATCGGGCGCAGTAAAGATGGCCGTGCCGGCGACAATCACATTCGCACCCGCCGCCGCGGCCACGTCCACCGTGTTGGCAGCCAAGCCGCCATCGACTTGTATGTCGAGCTGCGCGTAGCGCCGTCGCAACTCGCGCACCTTCGGCATCATATCTGCCATAAACGACTGCCCACCGAAGCCAGGCTCGACCGTCATGATGAGGACCATGTCGACGAGGCCGTCGTCAATGAGACGGCACAGTCGTGGTGTGACGTGTGTGCGTGGCTTCAGCGAGATGCCGCAGCGCATACCCGCGGCATGTATGGCACGTGCAACAACAGCAGCCGGGTCGTCATCGCTCTTGTTGTTGTCGTTGTTGTTGTCGTTGTTGTTGCTCGCCGCCTCGTCAACGGCCTCAATGTGAAACGTCATCTGCGATGCCCCCGCCTTGGCCATCTCGGCGACCCACCGCTGCGGGGCGTCAATCATGCAGTGCACATCGAGGAACGCATCAGGCAGGTGACGTCGCAGCGCGGCCACCACACACGGACCAATCGTTATGTTCGGTACAAAGTGACCGTCCATGACGTCAACGTGCAGCCACTCACACGCGCCGCCGCGCCCCGACAGCACATCGCGACACTCATCGAGCAGCCGCGCAAAGTCACACGCCAATATCGACGGTGACACAATGGCGCGCAGCGCCGTCGCCTTGTGCGCTGTTGTCGCAGCTGTCATGTGTGTGTGCGTTTGTATGTGTGTATGTATGTGTGTGTGTATGAGTATGATGGTGTGATACTACACACAAGGACAACACATGGCAGTGCATGCACACACACACATCGTCCGCTGCTTGCTCGTCGTGTCGCGAACACGAGCGCGCACACGCAAATGTACGTGTATGTGTGTGTACATACGTACGTGTGCACGTGTGTGTGTGTGTGTACATTGCTAGCATCGATACAGCAAGTCACTTTGCTAAAGTATGCGTATGTGTATGTGTGTATGTATGTTTGTGTGTGTACATGATATAGTTATATATACATGTGCCGTATGTAGACACGAACGCGTGTGTGTACTGCGTGTCGTGTGCGCATGTGCATCAGCATGGACAGCTATGGGGTGTCGTGCCCGTGACGTTAGTGCGCACGGTTGCAGCTGTTGTCATTCACTTCATTGTTGTCCGTGCTGCTACCGTCGTCCTCGCGCGTGTGGTGCATTGTCGTTGCCGCGACGACCGTGTGCAGCCGTGTCGTGTCGTGTGCACCGTCACGCTCTGCCTCGTTTGCCTTGCGGTCGGTGTTGTTGTTGTTGCTGGTGCTGCTGTCCTTGTTGTACGTGGACTGCGACTCGTCGGTGGCGTCATCGGTGGTGCTGTTGCTACTCCCACCTTCCACAACAGCCGTCGCCGCTACCGCCGTCATCGCGTGCTTGTCGGTGCCATCGTCGTCGTCGTCGTTGTTGTTGCTACTGTTGTCCGCTCCGTGCACGTCATCATGGCTGCGCGCGTGTGCCGTCGCGTCGGTGACGTGTGCGTCGCTTGACGATGGCACGACGACCACAACATCGGTGGCGCGTGCGGCGTGGTGGTGATGATGTGGTGCGTCGTGCATGTGTTGTGCGTGCGGTGGCAGCTGCGACGATGTTGTCATCTCGTGCATCGACGACGACGTCAACACCGCGACATGTGGTGGTTGCTGTTGTTGCTGTTGTTGTTGTTGCGCGTGCGCCGCCGCCGCCGCCGCCGCCGCCGCCGCCGCAAACGACGCATTCAGCTCCGCAAACGAGTGCGCGCGACTAAAGTTGGCAAACACACCACTGCCATTGTCGCCCACACGACTGTGACGCAGCTGCTCCATCACATCGTACACCCGCCGCTCAATCTCCAGCTCCACTTGCCGCTGTGCCTCAATGACAGGCTGCGTCGTCGTGTGCTCATGCCACGCCGCCGCCACCGTCGCCACGAGTGCGACGAGCATGCACGCCAGCAGCAACGCCGCCGAGTGCGTCAGCATCACGAGCGCGGACAAGAGCAGAATGCACAGGACAAACAAGTTGAAGCTGCGTGGTCCGAGCAGGCGGCCAATGCGGTTGCCCGCGAACACGCCGGCGGCACCAAACACCACCGTCACCGCAATCATCGGCGCCTGTTGCAGCGTAAAGATGTTGCGCCCGAGGGCCATGGCGAAGCGAACGAGCGAGCCGGGAATGGACTGCGCACAAAAGTTGACGCGCACAATGTAGTTGGGCGCGTCGTAGAGCAGCAGAAAGATAATCTGCGGGGGCGCATTGACGCCCGTCAAGGACGCCATCAGCCCCGCCACCGACGCCGCCACCGACGCACCCACCTTGGTGCGCAGTCGAATCTTGCCGCGCTCGTCCAAGTTGCGGTTGACGCGGACGCGCGTGTGCGTCAGCGTGCGCGAGGGCGACAGCTTGCTCGTCGTCAGCGGCGGCACGTTGCTCTCGTTCAGCGGCACCGCAGCGGCCTCGGCGGCGGTGAAGATGTCGCCCGTGACGGTGCTGACGTACGCCTCGTGCACATCGGGCGGCAGACCCGTGTCGGGGTGCAGCGCCGTCGCGGGTGGGCGCGTGGCGGCGTGCACGCCAATAAACGACATGGACAGACGCGGTACGCCCACGTGCTGCTGCTGTTGCTGTTGCGCGAATGACGATGACATGGCCGACACGTCTGCCGTCAGCGAAGGCGGTGACCACCCGCCGAGCGGTGAGAAGGCGGCACCACCACCACCACCACCGTCACCCGATGACGACGTCGTCAGTGCAGCGGGCACGTTGAACAGACTGTTGTTCGGCACGTGATGCACAAAGCTTGCGTGCAGGTCGTCAATGCTCGCATTGCGGCTGTGGTGCAGCTCCTCGGCGAGCGCGTCCGCCTCGGCGACCACCTTGACATGGTGCTCCTGCAGTGCAGCGAGGCGGCGTCGACGACGCATGTGACGCACGAGCAGAATGCACACATAGGCAAAGGCAAAGAGCAGACTCGACACGCCAAGGATCAGACGCAGCACATCGGCGTTCAAGTAGGCAAACAGATACACACCCGCAATCGACAGCACCGTGCTCGGCACCGCCATCGCGACCGTCATGGTGAGTGAGAAGATGCTGTCGTGGTAGCCGAGGTAGACAATGAGCGGGGCAACAAACAGCAGTCGCACATACATCAGTATCGCCACCGCCCGCACCGGCTCCGTGCCGAGCGGTGTGGTGCTGAACTGTGACGGCAGCAACTCGCACGACAGCGACCACAACACCTGCAAGAAGATGGCATCGCCCACACCGGCCACACCTTGTATGACGCTGACAAGGAAGTTGTAGAAGGCAAGCGCAACGAGTGCGACGAGGCTAATGGCCATGGCAACGTGTGTATGTGTGTGTGTGTGTGTGTGGGTGTGGCTGTGGGTGTGGCTGTGTGTGTGTGTGTGTGTGTGTGTGTGTGTGTGTGTGTGCACGTGCCGTGCTATACAGGCAACAAGGCAGCGTACACGCAGACAACAAGGGTGCACTGCGTGTGCATCGCTCACTATTGTCATCGTATGTGTGTATGCGTGTGTCCGCGTCAGCTGAGCAGAATGTGCGCCTCCTCGCACAAGAACGCGCGTGTGGTGTGCCGCCAGCACACCTCGACAAACGACGCAGACGTGTCGAGAGCAACACACAGCGATGTCGCACGTGCTTGCGCTGCTGCTGTTGTTGTTGCTGTCCGTGTGCCCTGCAACACTGCGTCAATGTGACGTGTGTCGTCGCGCACATGACGCCATGCAGGCTTGTCCTTGTCGTCGTGGCTGCTGTGCAACGCTGCCGTCCTTGTCAGCGGCCACACCCTGCATGCCGCTCGCGCACAGCTGCTGTCACCGTCACCTTCGCGGTCGTACAACGCCGCCAACGCGTGTGCTGCACGACTGTCACGTGCATCCACCATGCTCGTGTCGTCATCGTTGTCGTCGTCGTGTGCATGAGTGTGTGTCAGCAGTGTCGTGTGCAGCACATCGTGGCGCAGCGCCAGCACACACTCCTGCAACACACTGTCCATGCGAGCAACGGCGCCGAGCACGCTGTACGCCGCCGCGAGCACCTGCGAGCGCGTCTGCAGTCCCGTCAAGCGCCTCTCCTCATCACTGCACAGCTGCGCTGCTGCTGTTGTTGCGTACGCTGCCGCATGCGACGACGGCGCGTCGGCCATCACTGCGCACCACGCCTGCTCGAGCAGCGTCACACACTGCTGCATTTGCTGTGTGTTGTGATGCCATCGCTGCTGTGCCTCGGCCATGCTGTGCAGCAGTGCGGTGCGATCACGTGTGTATGTTGCCGTCATGTGCTCCGTCACGCTCGCCGGGAAGGCGGCAAGCACGCCGAGTGGGGCGGCAGCCACCGCGTACGCGGTGTGTGACGATGGTGACGAGCACGACGTCGCCTCGCACAACGACGACGATGACGACGGTTGTTGTGTAGTGCACGACACGAAGCCGCGACGTCGCAGCGCAGTCGCCACGACGTGCATCTGCGCCGTCATGTTGCTGAGCGCGCTGAGCGATGGCAGCACAGCGTGTCGCAGCAGCTTGTCGCACTCGCGGTAGAGCTGCACCACTTGACGCACCGCCGACACCGGCGTGCGCTCGTGTGCTGTGCCCATGTCGTCTGCATAGACGTGTACACATGCGTGTATGTGTGTGTGTGTGTGTGTGTACGCAACACGACAAGAATAAGCCTGTAGTATGCATGCGTACATGCAGGCGCGCATGCATCTGTATGCATGTGTAACAATGTATGCATATGCTTGTACGCGCACATACATATACACACGTACATACAATGACAGAGGGGGAGGGGCAATCGGTATGACGTCATCACAGTGTCCTGTGACACACAAACACACACACACACACACTTACACATGTCGTCTTGTTACGTATCGCCTCGTCGTTTTGTTCGTATGTTTGTCAGCATCGCCTGCCTGTTGCTAGCACGCAGACTGCGCACGCGCAGTGCTGCACTCTTCACTTGCCGGCAATCGCACATCTTCGCGTTGCATGGCGCGTGTTGTGCTCGTCTCGGCGACGACGTCGACACGGTTCACGCCATCGCCGTCGAGTAGTGCGGGCAGCGGCAGTGGTGGTGGGCGATGTCGCGCGGCGCGTCGGCCCGCGCGCGTGCCGTCGCCGCCACCGCTGCTGCTACACACACCGCCTTCCTTGTCGTCACTGTACTGCACAGCGACGGCCGTCGCACGACTCGCCTCTGCTTGTGCTTGCACTTGCCCCTGTTGCTGCTGCTGCGCCTGCAGCGTCGCCGCCTTCAGCGCGCACGTCGCGCGATGCTCATGCCACGCCACCACACCGCTCGCCACCGCACACAACGTCGTCGACCCGATGAGCACCCACACATTCGTCGTCACCATGACAAGCGACGCGACGAGCAGCAGGGCGAGCACAAACACACTGAAACTGCGCGGGCCAAACACATTGCCGAGCTTCACGCCCGTCCACATGCCCGCATACCCAGACACCACCGACGTCGCCAGCAGCGGCACCATCTCGCGCGTCAGCAGCGGCGTCGCGACGGCGACGACGAAGCGGTACGCCGCGCTCGGAATAGACTGCGCACAAAAGTTAACCCGTATAATGTAACTCGGCACGTCGTACAGCAGCACAAAGATAATCTGCGGCGGGGCGCCCACGCCGGTCAACGAGCCCATCAGCCCCGACACGGCCGCGGCCACGGCGGCGGCGACCTTGGTGCGCAGTCGAATCTTGCCGCGCTCGTCCAAGTTGCGGTTGACGCGGACGCGCGTCTGCGTTAGCGTGCGCGAGGGCGACAGCTTG
Organism: Trypanosomatidae sp. Fi-14; assembly: GCA_023091115.2. NCBI lineage: Eukaryota > Euglenozoa > Kinetoplastea > Trypanosomatida > Trypanosomatidae > Trypanosomatidae sp. Fi-14. Next base: position 65,334 of record JAKVQF020000944.1, on the reverse strand, counting down.
CTCGGCGTCAGCGGCGGTGGTGGCAGCACCGTCGTCTCCGTCACGACGGGTGTGCGTGCCTCGTGCGGTGTGTAGGGCGAGAGTGTGTGACTGTACGACTCGCGTGCAACAAACGTCGACGATGACGGCGACACCGCCGTCGTCGTCGTCGGCGACGATGACGAGGTTGTCGTGACATTTGTCGCCATTGTCGAGCGTGCAGCAGCACCGTTGTTGTTGTTGTTGTTGACAGCGTCGTCGCGTGCGGCGACATGGCTGCTGTGTGGTGACTGTGCCACGGTGACTGCAGAGGCGCTCGCGCTGCCAGTCGGCGCGCTACTCGCGCTTGTTGTCCTTCGCGTCATAGCGAGTGCGTCGCTGTACACGCCATCTGCCTGCTGCTGCTGTTGTTGCTGTTGTTGTTGTTGCCGTTGTAGGCGTCGTTGTCGTCGTCGCATCGTTTGCACGGCGAGTATGATGACGTACAGCGCCGCAAAGGCCAGACACGAGCCACCAAGCACAGTACGCAATGTGTTGCCGTTCAGACGCTGGAACAGGTACATACCCACAATCGCGGTGCTGAGCGAGGCGGCTGCCATGGCCGCGGACATGGTGAGCGAGAAGATGCCATCGCGCATGCTGAGGAACACCATCACCGGCGCAGAGAAGATGATGCGTGCGTACATGAGCAGCGTCACCGCACGCACCGGCTCGGGGCCGAGCGGCGTCGCATTGTACACCGCCGGCGCCATCACCGAGGCGGTGTACCACAGCACATGCAGCACCACCGCATCACCAAACCCAGTCAGACCTTGCGAGATGCTCGCGACGTAGTTGAAGATGACGAGTGACACATACACAACGACGCCCGCGTACATTGTTGGCTTGTGCAGGCGACAATGTACACGCGGGCCAGTGTGCAACAACAAGCAAAGAAGACACAGAGTTGTCGTGACACACAATACACTCACACGTACACACTTACACCTTGTCATGTGTGCGCGTACGTACTACACACATGTACACTGTTACAGCAACAACAATGGCCAGGACAATGACACGCACTATGCACTACACGTGTGTACGCGCTCACGTACACACACACATACACACACATACACGACCGTCTAGATGCACGCTACACCATGTGCACAACAGCAAACACACACACACTAGTCCTAGTAGGCTGGCCCGATGGCGGCCCCCTCACGCCGCATCACATCGCGCACCTTGGGGCAGCGCATGACCGTGTTGTAGTGCCGATAGGCGGCGCGATGGGTGCGCGCAAGCGCCGTCGCCGTCGTCGCTGGCACGCCACGCAACGCACTGTGCAAGGCAAAGGCGACGGCAATGTCAGCAATCGTCATGCGCTCGCCGACGAGGAAGGTGCGTATGGTCAGCGCCGTGTCGAGGGCGGCGACGACGCGCTCGAGGGCTGCCAGCGCCGCCGTCACGCGGCTGGACGGCTCGCTGCTGCTGCCGCTGTTGTGTGTGCTCTTGTTGTTTGCCGCGTCTGCGGCGGCGCGGTAGCGCGTCATCGCCGTCTGCAACTCGGCGACGGCAAAGTCAATCCACGCATCCACCTGACTCGCCTCGACGGGGGTGCGGCCGTACATGTGATGTGTGTCGTGCGTCTCCAGTCGCGCCACATACCGCAGCAGCGCGTACGGCTCACACACATCGCAGTCGACACCGTCCTCGTCCAGCAGGGCGAGTGTGGGCGCCGCGCCACACGCGACGCGGGCCGCAGCGAGGCCCCCCGCCTGCGCCGCCGCCGCCTCGGCATCGTCGACGCTGCCGTCGGTGTGCTGCGACGACGGCGCGTGCGCCGCCGCCGCCTTGTTGTCGTTGCGCAACGTCAGCCGCACCGGCAGGTCGGCGTAGGCGACGGTGGCGAGCAGCATGAGCGCCGCCGCGCCATCGGCCTCTTTGCTGTACAATACTTGCATGAGTTTGTACGCAGCACACACACGCACGCTTCACGTCGCTATACTGATTGTGTGTGTGTGTGTGTGTGTGTGTCGTCTTTTGTCTAGCAAGCAGCACACAGCGTCGTGTACAACATGCATGCACCTACGCATGACGCAGCACACACGCGATCGTGTCACGCTTGCTTGGCGACCGTGATGACAACAGCTGCACTGTTCTCACATTACACTCATTGTACAGTGCAATGCAGCATAGCGGCCGCACATCGCACAGACAAGCACAAGCACACTGCACGTGTCGCACGCACCCACACACACGCACACAGACACGCACACAAACAATGAAAGACGTGTGCGTTTGCGTGCGACTACGCAAAGACAAATGTCGGCTCGGCCATGGTGGGGCGGCGCAGCACGGCGTGCGTCGCGCTCACACCGCACGACGTCAGCGTCAGCCAAAAGATCACAGAGCTGCCATTTGTCACGTAAAAGCTGATGGCGGCAAACAAACCGAGCAGGACGTACAGCTGCACCGCCGTGCAAACGCGACCGCACACACGAATCTGCCCATCGCCGCCACCGCTGCCGCCGCTGCTCGCCTCGGCCGCGGCGCGGGCGCTGAGCGAGCGAATGCCAAAGTACGCAAACACGCCGAGCACCACACAAAGCGAGAAGGCCAGGTTGATCAGCAAAATGTACGACGAGCACACGAGCGAGAGGACAATGTAGTTGGGGTAGAAGTAGCCCACGTTGCGCGTCAGCCGCTGCACGCTCTCGGCGACGCCGGCAGGCATGGCAAAGTAGCTGCGGTCAAAGAATTCGCTCCACGGGCGCAACGAGCTGAACTGCTGCTGCACGTGTTGCTGACCGGTGTGGACGAGCAGGCGAGCCTTGGCAAGCACCGGCTCGTCCGAGTGGACAATGCGCGCACACGTCGACAGCAAGCCTGCTGCGCTACTGCCGCTGCCATGCTCATCGCCCATGTGCACACTGCCACCACCGTCGTCGTGCACATACGCCGGCGGGGCCTGCGTAGATGGCGACTTGGTGCTCGCGGCCGCCGCGGCAGTCGGCGCAGCAACGCCAACAGGTGACGAGACGGCCGCATCGCGCTCGACAAACGGCAGCGTCGTGGCACTGCCATTGTCACCTCCTGCAGCGCCATTGGCAGGTCGCATTGTCATGACGCTTGACAGAGACGGTCACCGACACGTCAAAAGAGCAACGACAGCGCGGGGTGCTTGTGTGTGTACAGCACTGACTACTCGCGTATGCCACGTCAACTATACACGGGCACACAAGGGAAACGCAAAGCGCATGCGTGCACAGTGACAGTCACACAAGGCGGCCTCGTCAACAACAGCGCACGCGTACGCATGTATGTATATGTATGTATGTGTTGTACGCGTGATGGTATACATACGCGTAGTGTGTATGTGTGTGTGTGTCATATACGCAGACTATGACAAGTGCGAGCGGCGTCGCAGTCGACGTCGCTTGGCGTACAAGTGTGTCAGGCCAAGACGGTCCATCTCACGCTTGGCCGCCTTCTTGCCCTCCTCCTCGGGCGCATCGACGTCGCCCTCGAGGTACGCCAACACGAGGAAGCAGAGCAGCAGGGCGTACTGCACCAGCTTCGGGCGCAGCTTCTCGAGATCCTCGTCGTCAAAGTAGGTGGGAATGCGCCACAGTGCGTGCGGCACGACAACGAGTGCGTTGAGCAGCAGCACCAGCGCCGTCGTCTTCAGGCCATCGAAGAAGACAAAGAGCACGAGCAGCGAGGCGAGCAGGGCGTGGCCGAGGGCGTGGTAGGGCACGCGACGGCCAAGCAACACCGCGGCGCGGCTGTACGTGTGCGTGTACTTGCGTCGTATCGCGATCGTGTGCGCGAGCAGGCACGCCGCCGCGACAACGAGCAAGAAGGCGCGGTTGTACAGCAGCAGGAACGGCAGCGTGACCGCGTAGCAGAGCTGCAGATAGTTGGACGCGTAGTACGGCACGTTGAGGTTGAGCCGCGCGAGCACCTCGGCGCGCGTGCGCGGCGCGCGCATCTTGTCCACGTCCGCAAAGTCAGTCAGCCACGGCAGGCGGTCCTCTTCAATGGTGTGCAGCAGATGGTGCACATAGTCGGCCAGGCAGTCCAGCTCATTCTGCCACGAGAACTCGCTCGAGGTGTTGTCGGCGTCAAAGTACGACATCAGCCGCTGCTGCCGCAACCGCCACGCCTGTGCGTCTGCCGGCGCCGACGAACACGACGGCGAGCTGCTGTCATCCATGTTCACGTGCTGATGGTGCAAGTGCAGCAGATGACGTGTGTAGTTGTTGACGCCATAGTTGTCACTGCGGCTGCGACTCTTCTCGACCTCGCTGTCGAACAGCTCCGGCGCCGGGGCGGGTGCAAAGGTGGTCACACCGTGTGTGTGCAGTGGCACGCCATGGCCGTCGCCGCCCGCTGCCGTCGCTGGCACGTTGACGCGCGCGTGCACGGCGTCCTCGTGCTGGTGCTGCGACTGCAGTCGCCGACGATGATAGCGCGTGGTGCGTCCTTGTTGCTGCTGCTGCGATGCGTGCACGCTCGCGCCACCGCCACTGCCGCTGCGGTTGTCACCGCCGAAGGTGACGTGTGCGGCGCTGTCATCGGCGCCGACGGCGAGCGACAGCACATCAGGCAGGCGTGACAGCACACTGGGGTGATGTGATGACGGCTGCGGCGGCGCATAGTCGTCGGCCACGTCGTTGTCCTCCTCGTGACGCGTGCGCATGGGGTGCATGGACGTCGTCGCACTGTTCGCCAGCCCTTGCGTGTACGCCAACGTGTTCGTCGTCATGGCGCGCACCGGTGGCTGCAATGTGTGTACGCTACAATACAACAAGGCAGTGCCTGCTGTGTACACAAACACAAGCAAGCAAGTATGCATGCTCACGCATCTGTCACACGCCATGTCCGTGTGTGTGTACGTGCGTGTGTGTGTGTACACAAACATATACACATACACATTGCTCTATGTGCTGACCGCGTCTCTATCATGACAGACGCGTTACGACCTACACACACATACACACGTATACGCACACACACACGTACACATACACACTCACACACTCACACATATACATATTCTATGCACACGTACAAGCTACTCTTGCGTCACCTCGATGACATCCTCGGGCTGCAGATTGTAGTGCGACAACGGGTGGCGGTCGTGCAGCAACACCGTCGCTGCCCCACCACCACCACCACGACGCAAACGCAGCACACAGCGTGAGAGCGGAATGAGTGTACGACGCTGTACAGCGGCACGCACACGCAGCACCTTCTCGCCTGTACGTATGCGCTCTTGCCAATGCTTCTGCAGTGCCGCGCTGCGGCCAATGCAGCTGAAGTGCACGAGCGTCGTGTCGTCTTGCTCGCGTATCCACACATCCTGCTGCTGCTGCTGCTGCTGTGTCGTCTGTGGGCCGCCACCACTGCTGTGACTGCGATGACGGCTTGCACTGCCACTGCGCTGCTGCGACAGCGACGAGGCAGCGCGGCTGCCGTCACGACCGCGCCGCACTGCCGCAGCAGCTGCACCGCGCGACGACAAGGACGGCAACGAGGACAAGCCGAGTGTGGTGCTGCCAATGCGCGCACTCGCGCTCAGCACCGTGCCGTCGTTGCCGCACCACTCCTGCCGCGCAGCAGCAATGCCAATGCTGTCTTGCACCATCGTCATTGCCTCATACACGGTGTCGCGCACGTGTGCCGTGACGCTGTACGCCTTCTGCGTGCTCGCCACACGCACGACAAAAGTGCGCCACTCACTGCCGCCATCATCGTCGTCATCTGCGCCGTCCTTGTCGTCGCGGCCTGTTGTGGCGGCAAGAGTGGCGTCGTCGATGCTCGCGCCTGGACGACGTGGCCGTGTCTGCCTCGCTTTGCCGTTGTTGCCGTCATCGTGTGTGCAATGGCTGCTGCTGCTGCTCCGTGCTGGTGGTGCCACGGCCTCTGCACGATGCGGCGGCGAGTGCTGCTCGCGTGCCCTGTGCACGCCATCTGTGTTGCCGTCAGACAGCTGCTGCGGCGTCACGGCCACGTCAGCCGTGGCCATGACCGCTGCTCTACTGTTGTTGTTGTAACTCGTGATGGCGGCTGGTGTTGCCGTGTTGGCGGCGGCCGCCGTCGTCGTCTGCGTCGCCGTCGCATCACCACGGTAGTACAAGTGACGCCGCTGCGCACTCGAGGCGGCCATGTCAACCGTCAGCGGCACACCAAACAACGACCACAACGCGTAGTTGTGCACAATGTAACGCGTATAGTCGGCAAACGACACAACACGCACATCGCCCACCAGGTCACGCACATAGCGCCGCAGCTCGTCGGCGGGCATGTCAACGGTGCCGGCGAGCAGGCAGTGCTCAAAGATGAAGTGTACCTCGTCGACGCCGACGGCGTCCTCGACGTCGCTGCGCAGGGCGCAAAAGCAGAAGCGCGCCGCACGCTGCACGCTCATGTCACACGCATGAAACGCACACGCCACCATGAGCTCGCGCAGCACGCGCTGTCCATCGGCTGCACTGCCAGCGATGCCCAGCTCACCGCCACCGCTGTACAGCAGCGACGCTGCCAACGATGGTGATGGCTGTTGTTGTTGCTGTTGCGCTTCTTGCGACAGCGATGACGGCGGACGAGCCCCGCCGCCGTGCGGTGCGTACACCGCGTCACCGGCGAACACCGCCGCCAGCTGCGCCACGCTTGCGTCGAGTGTGGCACAGCGGCGCATGAGCACATCGAACAAATGTCGCACGTGCTCCTCACGCGGCTGCGCGTCAACGACGCAGCTGTGACGCCATCGCCGCTCCGTCGCGCGGGTAATGTGTGTGGCCGATGACCACTGCAGCGGCCGATACGGACCCGCAGGGCACTGCGGAGTTGACGATGGCGGCGGCGGTGACGACGGCGGCAGTGGCCGTGCCGCGTGTGTGTACTGCTCCTGATGCAGCGGGTCATTGACGTGTGCACAGCGCATGCCGCCCGCGCCGGCGGTTGCCTCCTGATCGTCCGGACACGGCGGCAGCTCCGCGTCGAGTGCGCGGCGTGAGAGGCGTGTGGTGGTGAGCAGCATGCCCAGATCCTCGCCAGTGGCGGTGCGCACCGCAGCGAGCCAGTGCACATCGCGGTCGTACGCGTGCGGCGACGTCAGCGACGGCAGCGGCAGCGGCACCGCCACATCGCGCGAGCACGCCGGCTGTGTCAGGTTGTGTAGGGTGCAATACACCACCGCACGCGCCAGCGCGCTCGCCGCACTCGCGCGTCGTATTGTCAGACACAACGGCCGCTGTGGTGTGAAGCTGAAGCGCTCTGCCGTAGCAGCAGCAGCAGCAGCAGCAGCAGTCGTGACGGCTGTCATCGTGTTGTTGCTGCTGCTGCCACCACTACTACTGTCCGTCTTGTCAAGGGCCAGTGATGTGGTGAACTGCACCCCCGCCTGCCGCAGCGTAGCTGGCGCGAGCCACGTCGCCTTCACCGTCAACCCTACAGGCAGCGATGGCGCCGTCATCGCGTCCTGGCCACCGTCGGCGACGGTGGCCGTGTTGTTGTCGTCGGTGTTGTTGTTGTTCTTGTTGTTGCTATTGCTGCTGCTATTACTGCTGCTGCTACGCACGAGCGCGCCACCGTGAGGCAACACCGTCACACACCACGTCACCGTCACATAGCCAAAATGATCACGTTGCAGCCGCGTCAGCGCCGCCACATCGCGCTTGTACAGCGGATCATGCACATCGTGTGCATTGCGCGGCTGCAGCGCCACGCGCACGGGCGTCAGTGCGGCACTGCTGCAGTGCGGCGAGAAGGGGCAGTAGGCCTGGCCATAGCACATCTGCCCATCTTCGTCCTCAAAGGTGATGACGACATAGTCCTCAATGCATTCAGCCTGCTGCAACGACGCAGTCGTCATCGTCGCCTGCTGCTGCTGCTGCTGCTGTGACAGTGTGCCCACGAGTGCCGTCAGGCTGCTGTTGCCGCGTACGTCGAAGCGCATCGTCTCCTTGTACACGGGGTGGGCCGTGCACAGACGCTGCCGTGTGTGGCCCACCTCACGCGCACTGATGGCAGTCGTCGTGCGCAACGACGATGACGACGGTGGCGGCAGTGTCATGTCACCTTCGCCTTCGTCGTCATCGCCGCTGTCGCTCACGCGTGTTGCGGCGGCGGCGCTGGTGCGTGTGCGCACCGTGACAACATGCACGCGTGCGAGCGGGTCGCACTGCAGCAGACCAGCCGCCGCGAGGAAGGCGCCATGTATGGTCAGCTCGACGTGGCTGTCGAAGCGCACCGACAAGGGCGTCATGCTCGGCGCAATGGCCATGGCGTGTGTGTGTGTGTGTGTGTGTGTGTGTGTGTGTGTGTGTGTATGTGTACTGTTGCGAACGTGTATGTTGCTCTATGTGTCGACTATACGCGATACAACATTCGTGCAAAGGCAAGGGCCGCAAAACAACACATAAGCAGACATACACTGATGACTGACTGCGTGCGTGTGCGTGTGTGTGCGTGTGTCTTGTACGTCATGCATATCACCGTATATACGCACAACAGCCACGAGCGCACCTAAACACACCTACACACACGAAAACTGCATGCACACACTCGCGCATGCACGCATGTATAGAAGAGTTTGTGTGTGTGTTTCTGTGTGTGTATGTGTGTGTGTGTGTGCGCAAGGGAGATGGAGTGAAGGATGGAGTAGGGTGGTGGGTGGGTGATCGTACTGTACTACACGTCTTGTGTCATACGTGTGTGTGTGTATGTGTGTGTGTGTGTGTGTCAACGTCGCACACTGTACAGCACAGCAATACGCGCGCATACACACACTCGTACATACACATACATATACCTACGTGCACGACAACAACAACACATACACAAGTGCAAAGATGGAGGGGGGAGGGCGTAGCTGGGAGAGAAGAAGGCATGTGTGTGTGTGTGTGTGTGTGTGTGTGTGTTTGTGTGTGTTGTTGCTTGCGCACTCACACATCGTGTCACGGCGCTCCGAGCAATGTGAACGCGGCCCACACCGACGCCGGTACACCGGCCTCACGTGCGCGTGTGAGGGCCATGCGCAGCGCCAGCGCATACGCGTCCCCCGCGCCATGACGCGACGCGGTCGCGTAGCAGTCGAGGTAGCTGCACAGGAACTGCTCGTGTGCACGCGTGATCGCCGTGCCGGATGGCAAGTCCACACGCAGCACACGCGGACAGGCAAGCTGCATGCACAGCCGCGTGGCCATCCCCACCTCATGCACACTCGGCTGCATGGCACGATCGACGGCGAGGACGACAAAGCGTGGGGTGTGCACGGGCATTACCGCACACTCTGCACAGCCACCGCCATTCGCCGCCACTGTAGCGGCTGTTGCTGCTGCTGTCGTGGTGTGCGACAAGGACGGCAGCGGCTGCGCGCGCAACGACGACGTCGACGATGTGAGGGCGCCCTGCGTATGACTGTAGTGTGGGTGCAACAACAAGCGACTGCGCTCTGCCGCCTCATGGCCGCCCTCCGCGCCGCTGACGTGACCGCGCCAGTGCAGACTGGCACAGTGTGTGGTGTGATGGCTGCTGCTGCTGCTGCTGTTGTTATGCGTGTGCGCGACGGCGGCGTTTGCCAGGTCGTGAAAAGCAATCATGCCATCGGCAACACGCAGCTTGTCGTGCACAGGATCGCACAGCAGCATAACCGCCCGTGTTGACGGTCGTGCGAGGGTGGTGAGCAGCTCCTTACGGGTGCAACCCGCGTGCACGCACCACCGCCCACGCAGCTCGCCGAGTGTGCTGCAAGACGACAATGGTGGCAGGGCGGCTGTCGTGACGGCGTCACTCGTGTCATGCTGCTGTTGCTGCTGCGGTGTGCCACTGTTGCTGCTGTTGTTGTTCTTGTTGTTGTCACCGCCTGTTGCAGCTACAGCTATCTTGTTGTTGTTGTTGTGCATGCGCTTGTCGTCCTCGTCGTCGTCCTTTGCCGCGATGGCAGCGGTGCTGCTGCTGCTATTGTTGTGGTGGTGGCTTGTGCTGCGACTGTTGCTGCCGCCACCACCACCACCACCATCCTGTCCGTCGGTGCTGCCGCCAAGCAGCAGTGTGGCCGTCGCGGACGCGGACGACGTCGTCGTCGCCGTCATCGTCATGGTCGTGTTGGTGGTTGTCGTGTTCAGTGCACTGTTGTGCAGCTCGACCGCGTCCGTCGCGTGCGGGCGGTACGGCAGAAAGATACACTGATCGGCTCGCCGTCGTGCTGCTGCTGCTGCTGTGTGCACGTCGTGTGATGCAGCACTGCACGACACCACCGCGCCCTCACACACCACCTCGTCCACGTCGTCTGCGCGGCCGTCCGTGTGCGCGTGCTGCAGAAAGTGTGTGATCGCGGGCGAGACAACCACCGTGTAGCGCTCGCCGAGCGGCGGTGGTGACGATCGTTGCCGGCGCTGTCGTCGTGACGCGGCGGCGGCGGCGGCGCGCACATGACGCTCATCGCTCTCTGTGGCCTCGTCCTCCTCGCTGTCCTCGTCCTCCTCGCTGTCCTCGTCATCGTCGACGTCGTAGCTGTCCGGCGAGGGCAGCAGGGCGGCAAAAGGCACATGCAACAGCGTCGCATCCGCCACCACAACGAGCATGTCAGCCTCGGCCGGGTGTGCGTGGGCCTGTCGCAGTCCCGCCGCCACGCCACTCCACAGCTCGTCGTACAACTCATACAGTCGTGCGAGCGTGTCGCGCGACATCGCCGCCGTCACCTCATCCTCCTGCTGCTGCTGCTGCTGCTGCTGCTGCTCGTCGTCCTTGTTGTCGCCGGCAGCGGCGGCCTGGACAACGTGTGACGTCGCGTCACTCCTGTTGTTGTTGCTGCTGCTGGTCGTCGCTGCTGCTGCGCCGCCGCCACCGTCGACAACAACGGCCGTCGCCGTCGTGTGGTAGCGCCGCAGCATCGTCACGAGCGCGGTGCGGTGCAAGAAGCGCGTCGCGCCCGCCGGTCGCACGACAACGTCGTAGCTGCTGCTCGTGCTCGTCGTGTACTCGGCGAAGTAAAAGACAAACGTTGTACGGCGATGCAGCAGCAGCGCCAGATCAATGGCCTCGGCGGGTGCGTAGGGTATGCCAAACACATACGTGTCTGTACCGAGGCGATACGGCGGTGGCTGTGGCTGTTGCTGTTGCTGTGGCTGCTGCTGCTGTGTCGATGACGACAACTGCAACGACGACTGCAGCAGCTGCTGCTGCTGTTGCGGACTACTGGTGTTGCTGCTGCTGCTTGTGTTGCCTGCAACGTAGTGATGCTGTGCGTGTTGCTGCTGCTGTTGTTGTTGTTGTGCTGTTGACACCGCCGCTGCCGAGGCAGTAGGGCTTGCACTCGACTGCGCAGGCAGCAACTGCGCCACCCACTCAACGACCTCGAGTGCGCTGTGGTAACACAGCGTGCTGACGCGTGCGGGACGGCGCAGCGGTGCGGCAGGCGCGGCCGCGTGCTCGCTTGTCATTGTTGTTGCCGTTGCCGCAGCATTGTTGTTGTTGCTATTGTTGCCGTTGCTGCCTGACGTCGTGTGCTGCAGCTGCTGCTGCTGTGTACCTGCTGTTGCCGCATCACTGCTACTGCCGCCGCTTGCTCCTGTTGCTGTCGTCGTCGTCGCTGCGGCACTGCGCATCCGCGCAACAGCGCTGCTCGCCTTGCTCGACACGGACACGACCGTCATGCCGCTCGGTGTAGTTGTCATTGTCGACGGCGGCAGCGGCGGTGCGGTTTGTGTATTGGCGGTGTGTAGCGGCGTCGACGCTGCTGCTGTTGTTGTGCTGACGTTGTCTGCGGCCACTGTCGCTGCCGTGTGTGCAGCTGTCGTGTCTGTTGTGCCGCTAGCTTGCGGTGTTGCGTCGAGTGCATCTGTGCCGGCTGCCGCTGCCGCTGCCTGATTGCAGTGCAGCACGTGCGTACCCGCAGCGGCAGAGGCTGCAGCACTCGTCGTGGCTGTGCTGTCGCCGTTGTCGCGCGACGTCACCGCCACCGCCGCCTCGTCGTCGTCGTGTGCGGTGGTCGCGCTCTCTGCTGCTTCGCCTGCTTCTCTTGTTGCCTCGGTCGCTCTTGTCGCATCCTTGTCGCTCTTGTCATCGTCACCGTCATGCGGCACCACGTGCTTCTCGTGCTCATCGCTGTCGCCGCTGCTCTTCTCATGGCTGTTGCTGTTGCTACTGTTGTTGCTGCCACTACCACCACGCAGCAGCTCTTGCAGACTCGTCCCCGCAAACGACATACCGCCCAGTCGCTGTTCATCCGTCAGAAACTCGTCCTCGTCGTCGTCGTCGAAGGTGGTCGGCGGCGTCATCGCGTGCAACGCCGCAGCGCCACCCTCGCCACCCTCCGCGTGCGTAGCGGTAGCGGATGACGACGACGCTGCTGCTGCTGCAGCTGCACGCATGCGCTCGTCTGCGTCGAGTATGTCTTGCAGGTCGCCGCTGTTGTTGTGCAGGTCATACTCGAAGCTGCTTGACGAGCCATTGTTGCCGTGGTAGTTGTGCACACCACCACCATCGCCTGCGTGCATCGCACCCATCCTGTCCTCGTCCTCGTCCTCGTCGTCGTTGCCGTGCCGTTGACGTCGTCGCAAACGCGCCGCCGCCGACGACGACAGCGGCGCGCCACCACCGCCGCCTCCTGCCGCCGCTGCTGCTGCCCCTCCTCCTGCCGCGGACATCGTCGTCGACGACGCCGCCACATCCGGCAGCGTCACATCCACCTGCACCTCATCGCGGTTGAGGTAGTAATCGTGCACGAGCCAACGGGCCGAGTCGACGGCGGTGTCAATGACGTCAGGGGTGGCTGTGCCGAGCAGCAGCAGCGCCCCAAGGGCGGCCTCGTGTGCACGACGGGCCTTGTACACCGCCCGCTCGCCCGCGTAGGCGGCCGCGAGGGCGGCGTGCGCCTTAGCCAGCTCATGCCACAGCCTCAGCTGTCGCGCCTTGTTCACCCACCGCTGCAGCACCCTCACCGCCTCGACGCGGTCACCGCGGCCGAGCAGGGCGCGGGCGCGCAGATGCAGCAGCTGCCCACGCCACTCCCCGGTCCGCTCCTGCACCGTGTCGCGCTCATCGAGCACGGCGAGGGCGCGGTCGTACTGCGCGAGCTGCAGGTGCGCGTTGGCGAGGGCGAGCAGCGCGTACTGCCGGTCCGCCACCGCGTCACTGCCCTCCGCGCTGCTCGCCAGGGTGTTGAGCTCGCTGGCGGTGTGCAACACGTCCACGTACATGCCAGCCGCCTCTTGCGCCGTCACCAGATTGCGCATCGTCTCGCGCGACACCTCGTCGTCCTCGTACTGCCGCGCGAGGGCGCTGACGAGCTGCCACGACGTCCGCGCCGCCGCCTCGTCCTCGGCGCTGCTGCCCGCCGTGTACAGTCGTGCCAGTCGCAGCAACGCCGTATACTCGAGCAGCGTCTGCTGGCTCGCCTGCGCATAGGCGTGCACCTGCTTGTAGTATCGCACCGCCGTCTTAGGCAGGCCCAGGGCCGCGTGCACATCGGCGAGGCGACTCAGTACAGCGTGTTGCACCGCCCGACGATCGGCGCGCTCCTCGTACAGCACAATGGCGGCACCCATGTCACGCTCCTCGTCTGCCGTGCTGCTGCTACTGCTGCTGCTGCTGCTGTTGTGCTTGTTGCTCGCACCTGCTGCTGCAACAGCTGCCGCTGCTGCTGCTGCCACATCCGTGTCATTACCACCCATCATCAGTGCACCCGCGCCAGCGCCGGTGCTGCTGCTGCTGCCGTGTCGTGAGGATCGTCGCCGCGGTGCTGCCTCGCCACGGGCGATGGGCGGTGTGGCGGCGCGATAGGCGGCAGTCGGCGCAAGAGGCAATGCGCTGGCCTCCTCGTGCGTCACCGCAGCCGTCGCCGTCGTGACAACGCTGCCGGGACTGCCACGTGCCTCACTCGGCGCCCACGATCGACGGCGTTGTGTTGTGTGCGGTGGCAGTGCACTGACATTGTGACTGTGTTGTTGGTTGTGGTGATGGTAGTCGACCGTTGCGGCCGCGGCTGCGGGTGCGGTGTGACGACTGCTGCCACTGCCGCCGCTGCTGCTACCCACCTCGACAACGTCACCACCACCAGCACTGCTACTGTTGTACATGAGCGACGACGACGGCCATGACGACTGCTGCTGCTGCTGTTGCTGTTGCTGAGGGTAGTGATGGTGGTGGCGGTGCGATGGCAGCACGTCATTGGTGACCACAGCATAGTCGTCATGCTCGCAGGCGTCGAGTGCGGTGCTGAACGCCTCGAGTGCGTCCTCGTAACGCCGCAGCAGCACATACGCATCGCCGGCAATGATGGTGACATCGCGGTAGGCGCGACTGACGTCCGCGGCCGCCACACGCAACGCACGCAGCGCTGTCATCTCTTCGCTGTAGCTGCCAAGCGACACGCGCAGACGGGGCGTCGAGGGCTGCGAGGTTGCCGCCGCCGCCGCCGCCGCCACCGCACGCGACGCGTCTGCCTCGTCGTCGTCGTCGACGTCGTCGTCGTCAACAATGACGTCATTGTCGTCAACGTCGGCGTCGGCGTCATTGTCGTCGCGCGCTGCAGCTGCCGTGTTGTTGTTGTTGTCCGTGTCCATGTCATCGTCATACACACTGCCGCCCTTGCCCGTGTGCGGCGGCTGACCTGCCACGGTGCTCCGTCGCCGCCGCACACGTGGTGGTCGTCGCGCGTAGCGCTGCGAGGATGACGACAACGGTGACTGCAGCTGTTGTGTCTGTTGTTGTTGCTGTTGCTGCTGTAGTAGGGCGAGGGGCGAGTGCAGTGGTGTCTGCGACAGTGATGACAACAGCAGCGGCTGTGTTTGCACACGACTGTCACCGCGTCGTCGTCGCCGCAGTCGCAAGCTGCCCCGCTGCTGCTGTTGTTGCTGTTGTTGTTCTTCATCGTATTGTTGTTGTTGTTGTTGCTGCTGTGGTGGTGGCAACGGTGCGACTGTCGGCGGCGGTGACGACGACGACGCCGTCGACACGGTAGACAGGCGCACCGCCGATGCGCACGCGGTAGCCGTTGTGTCGCTGCCGACCGCACCCGCACCTGCACCGCCACTGCTTGCCATCAGCTCGTCACTAATGACCTGACTGTGTGACGAGAGCAGCTGCGGCAGCGGCGTGCTACTCAGCATCGCCCGCGCATCACCACCACCACCAGCAGCAGCAGGCACGTAGGCCGTCATGGTCGTCACCGCACCACCGCCATCGGACCAACACGGCAGCGCCGTTGGCGGTGTCATCACGTCAACGGCCGCTGCAGCAGCATTCGTCGCCGCCGCAGCAGCAGCCGCAGCAGCACTCGCTGCAGCAGCAGCTGCAGCTGCTCGTGCGCGTGTTCGTTCAATCTCACGGCGAACGCGCACCGCCCACGCGTCGAGCTCCTGCAGCAGCCGCTGCACCGCGTCCACCGCCGCCAGCGCGCGCTCGCCGTCAAACTTCGCCAGACAACGCGCGTAGAGCAGATAGACGGACATCTTCACCGCACTCACATCGACGCGCAGCACCACATCCTCGGCGGTGAGGGCGTCATCGGTGGCGCAGAGCAGCTCGCGCCACAGCGGCGGCCGCAGCGACGCCGACGCGGGCTTGTCCTCAATGAGCGGCTCGAGCAGCAGCGCCGCCTTCTTCGGCTGCGCAAGCAACAACAGCGCGCGACACGTGACGAGCAGACTACATGGCACGGCCGTCAACATACGCTTCGGCGTGCCGCCCTTCGCCTGCCACGACTGCAGCGACGCCTGTGACGCGTATGCGCTCTTCACCGCATGACTGAGCTGCGCGCGCCGCTCACGTACATTGACCTCGTGCTCGGCCTGCGCGACAAAGGCGAGCGCGAGCATGCGCTCACTCTCTGCCAGCCGCCACGGCAGCTCCATGTCCTCCGCGCGCCGCACCACGCCGTCGTGCTCTTCGGCGCTCGTCAGGCTGCCCGAGCCGGCTGCACGAAGGTGCAGGTTGTGGTACAGTGCACCGCCCGTGGGCACCGCACCCGCACCCGCACCAACAGCAGCCGCTGTGGTGGTGGCAGCAATGGCGGGTGGTGGCAGCAGCGGTGCGGCGGTAGTCGTGAGCGACGCCGCGGTCGTTGTCGTCAGATTGTTGCTACTGTTGCTGTTGTTGTTGCTGCTGTTGACAAGCGCACTGCTTGCTGGTGTCGTGGTGGTCGTCGGTGTGGCTGTTGCGTGTGCAGCAGACACTGCTGCTGCTGCTGTAGTCGCCGTCGTCGTCGTCGTCGCTGCCGTTGTAGGCAGCACCGCAGGCAGCAGCGTCGATGACGGGCTCGGTGCAGCACTTGTTGCTGCTGTTGCATGCGCTGCTGCTGCATGCGCTGCTGCGGCGGCGGCTGCGTGTGCCGCGGCACCACCACCACTGCTACTGCTACTGCTGTTACTGCTCATGTTGTTGTTCGTCGGCTCCGCCGTCGCCACCGCCGCCTTGGCCAACTCGACGGCGGCGTGGAAGAGCTGCACCGACGCCGCGTACGCGCACTGCTGCAGCAGCTGACTACCACGACGCATGTACGCCTCAAACAGCTCGCCCTCGCGCATCTTGCGACGCAGCAGCTGCACATGCCGCAGATAATCGACAAAGTGCCGCTCCGCACGCGCGCCATCGCCGACGCTGGTGTACGCCAGCCACGCCGACTTATACAGCAGCACACGCGCCCGCAGCACCTTGCTGCGCGACTCACTGAAGCGTATGACAAGCGCACCGCGTGTCTTGGGCGCGAGCACGTGCAGCATCTGCTCACACAGCAGCGTCTGCGGCAGGACAAACTGCACCGTCTCAATGACTGCGCCGTGTGCGCGGCACGAGGCCTGCGCCCGCACAAGCTGCGTCATCGACTGCAAGTACCGCACCGCGGTGAATATCGTCTGCCCGCGCCCCGTCCACTCCCGCTGCTCCGCGCGGAAGTGTCTGCGCGCCATCTGCAGCGCCTCCTGCGACTTACCAGCGGCAATGTAGGCCGCCACAAGAGAGCTGAAGCCGCGCTGTCGGCCGCGAAAATCACCAAACACCGCCGCCGCCTCGCGCTCCTCGCGGGCGTGTGCGGTGGCGGCGTCGAGGCGTGGTGGCCGCGTCGCCAGACTGTGCTCGACACGCTTGTGCAGCGCCGCGATCCAGGACATGTTCAGCACGCGCTCGAGCACCTCGTGCAGCACCGCATTGGCGGCGCGGTCGGCGACCAGCCGTGTCGTGTAGCACGTCGGTGCGGCGTGTACAAGTGTGGCTGTGGGGGGCGCCGCAACAGGAGCAGCACTAGACGATGGCACCGCTGCCATGACATGCGCATCTGCGCCGTCGTCACCTTGCCGCTGCGGCGGCGGCTGTTGCTGCTCGTCTTCGTCATCATTGTACGGCACTGCTGCTGCTGTCGTTGCTGCTGTTGCAGAAGCAGCGGCAGTGCGCGCAGCAGCGGCAGCGCTTGTCGTTGGCATCGCAAACGACGGCGGCGTCGACGGCGGCAGCAACGACCAGAAGTGTGTCACCGTGTCACCGGCAGTTGCACCTGTCGCGGCGGTTGTCATTGGCCGTGTGCCTGCTGCTGCTGCTGTTGTGGCGGGCGTTGTTGCTGCTGCTGATGCATCATCGCTCAGCGGCACCGCCACATACATGGCAGCGGCTGCCGGTGTGTTGGCATAGGTGGTGGTGGCTGTGGTGGTCGTCGTAATGACGCCCGTCAGCGGCGTCAGCACACCGGTGCTGTCATCCGTCGCCGTTGCTGCCACGTTGCTGCCACGACGTCCCGCACTCACTGCACTGACATCTGCCGCTGCACCACTACCACTAGCCGTTGTTGTCGCAGCAGCAGCAGCAGCAGTCGTTGTCGGTGCGGTGCTGTTGTTGCCACCGCCACCGCAGTAGCCCTCGACATCGCTGGCAATGAGGTGCGGTGTGACGCACGCGTCTGACAAGGCACCTGTGGCGGTGGCGGCGGCGGGAGGTGTTGTTGTCGTCGTCGTCGTCGTTGCTGCTCCTTCTGTACGCGAGGGCAGCGTTGGCGTGGCAGCAGCAGCAGCAGCAGCCGCAGTTGTCGTCCTCGTCGACGACACTTGTGACTGCAGGTGACGTGGTTGTGGTGGTGACAGCGCTGCTGCTGCCGCTGCTGCCGCTGTGCTCATCTTTTGTGTACGTCGGCTCTGCTGCCAGTGACGCACCATTGTCGTCATGCTGCGATGCAGCAGCCGAAAGCACTCATCACGCGCCGCCGATGACCACTCACGCGAGCAGAAGAAATACGCCGTCGCGAGCTGACAGAGCGCACGAGGGTCGTCAATGCGATCAATGTCATTGGCCCCCGCCAACGACGAGGACGACGACGACGACGACGCGGACGAGGACAGCAACGGCACCGTCGACGTGGCCGCCGCGTCGTGGCTGCTCCTTCTCCGCGCCATCGCCGCCTTGTTGTTGCCCTCGCGTGTCGTCATCGTAGCAGTCGCAGCCGTGGGCGACGACGACGACGTCACGTCAGCCGCAGTGGTGGCGGGCAGGCGACTGTCCGTGGCTGCGTGCGTGCGTGACGGACGCGTAGCGCTGTCCTGCGCAGATGACGCCTGCGCCTGTTGCTCTTGTGCTGTCATCTGTGTAATCGATGCCATGGCACGAGCAAGCGGTGCTGCCGCCGTTGCCGTCTCGCCACCGCCACCGCTGCTGCTGCTGCTGCTGTTGCTTGTGCGTGCATGTGTGCTCAGCTGCACCGTGTCCTCGAGATACATCGCCCACGTGTTGGCGACGCCCTGTGTGTACAAGTATTCGACACGTGCCAGCATATCGTCCAGCTCGAGCGTCGTACTCGCCGCCGCTGCGGCTGCTGCCGTCGTCGTCAACAGCAATGACGCTGGTGCGCCATCGTCGCGTGACCGTGTCGTCATTGTTGCTGTTGTTGACGACGCCGTGGCGGTGCTGCTGCTGCTCGTTGTTGTTGCGGATGGTGCCGTCGTGGCAGCAGGGTGACCTGCACCCGGCGTCGTCGTTGTTGTCATCGCTGCTGTTGTTGCACTCGTTGGTCTGCTTGCGCCCGCTGTGCTGCCATGCAACGCATTTTGTGCTGTGTTGTTGTTGGTCGCAGCACCAGCACCACTGCTTGCATGAGTGCTGCTGCTGCTGCTGTTGCTCGCTGTGTCACTTGTTGTACTCGTCGTCGTCGCCGCAGCAGCAGCTGCGCCACGCGAACCACCACCGCTGCCGCTGCCGCCGCTCGCTGCGCTACGCAGAGGGGCACGCAAGGACGCCTGCGCAGTAGACGACGACGATGTTGCTTGTTGTTGCTGCTGCTGCTGCTGCTGTTGCTGTTGCTGTTGCTGTTGCTGTTGTCGCGGCCGCGTGCCGAGCTGTGCAAGCACACTGCGTGGCATGGGCTCCTGCAGTATACACAGCACGAGCTCACGGCCGTCATCGCGCAAGAAGCTAGCACACAAGATGCACTCGGCGATGCTCTCGTCGGGCAGCGCGAGCAGGTCGCACAACTCGCGCACAACGTCAGGCCACACAACCGCCGTTACCTTGTCATCGCTCGCGTACGCCATCTTCTTGTTGTTGTTGTTGTACAGGTGAGCGTGAGCACTGCTGCTACTGCCACCGCCGCCACCGACACTGCCATCGCCACCACTGCGACTGCCAGCTGTCACGGCGCCGTGCGAGTGCACCTCGTTGTGCTGCACGGCCGCCGCCATGGTCGCATCATCAGCCTTGTTGCCATCGTCGTCGCTGTCATTGACGTGTTGCGCAGCGACTACCGCAGCACAACGTGTACTACGCTGCTGCTGCTGCTGCTGCTGTTCACTGCGGTGTATCTGCTGCCGCAGAATGCAACGCATGATGCACCACGTCGCCATCGCACACGCCGTAAACAACATCTCCTCCACATCCCGGCTGCGACGTTGTGCTGCCGACTTCTTTGTGGCCGTTGTAGACGGCAGCAACGCTGCACTGCTGCTGTTGCTCGGCTGCTCCGTGTGTGTTGTGGTGGTTGTTGTTGTGGCTAGTGGTGCTGCTGGTGCTGCAGCCGCAACGTCGCCGGCAGCAACTGCAGCACTGCCGCGTGGTGGCTGCTGCTGCTGCTGCGGTAGCAGCGGAGTGGCAGACTGGTGCGTGTTGCTCTCGTCAACACTGCTAAGCAGCGCATCGCCAGCAGCAGCAGTAGCCACCGCACCACTACCGCGACTGCCATCGTCACCACCGCCGCCTACGTACTGCAGCGGTTGCGTCTCGTCTGCTGTGAGGGCGGCGACTGCTGCTGCTGGCGTTGCATGCGGTGCATTCGCATCGACCGCTGTCACGATGGCATGATGGGGCACATGACCACCACGCTGCTGCTGTTGTTGCTGTTGTTGTTGTTGTAAGCGGTGTGACTGCTCGAGGTAGATGACGCGGTCGATGGAAACGAGCACGTCAACAATCTGCAGCAGCAGCTTGCGCCACTCGAGTACGGTAAAGACAAGCTGCAGCGGCGATGTGGCTAGCTGCTGCTGTTGCTGCTGTTGTTGCTGCTGTTGCGGCAGTGATGGCAACAGGGTCGCTGTCATTGTCGTCGCCGTCATGTCATCCTCCTTGTCGTGTTGCGATGGTGCGGCGCTTGTCGCTGCCTGTGGCTGCGCTGACGTGCCGTCGTCGTCCTCTGCTGCACCAACACAACCACCGCCACCGTCGCCTCCGTCTGTTGTTGTTGCACTCGCAGCAGCAGCAGCAGGAGCAGCAGGAGCAACAGTGGTGGTGGCCGTGTTGACAACACCCACGTCAGGTATCTCCTGCAGGCAAACGTCAAGTGCGTCAATCATCTCGGCACGGTGGTGCTGCAGACGCGCGAGCAGCTCCTGACTGTCCACGTGTGCGTGCAGCAGCAGCGCCGTGGCGGCGGCACCATCGGCTGGTGCTGCTGTCGCGGCACAAGGCGGCCGCTGCGTCGCGCTCGTGTCGTGTGCCGCCGCTGCCGTCGCCGTCGTCGCCTTGTCTTGTGCCACAAGTGGTGTGGTCGTGCGCGGGGGTGCGTGTGGCAACGTGACAGCCTCGCGCACGCGCGCCGCCGTCGCGCCGTCCGCGGCAGCCGCCGCTCGCGTCATCGTCGGTGGCTGTGTCACTGCTGTTGCGTGTGGTGGTGACGTTGGTCGCCCTGTGGCAGCTGTCGCTGCGAGTGTGTGTGCGTTGTCGGCAAGCGCAGCGCCCGTGTGTGCGTCCGCGTCGTCGCGCGCCTGCGCGGCACCGTCGTTGCTGTTCGTGTCGATGCGCAGCTGCGGTGGGGTGTGTGCCTGTCGCGCAGTCGCAGACACCGCAGTGTGCATTGTTGCGTCATCGCTTGCTGCACATGGTGTTGCTCTTGTCCTTGTAGCTGGTAATGCTACTACTGCAGCTGCAGCAGCAGCGTCGTCGTCGTCGTCGACACCTCGACGGCCATCCTGCGCCTCCTGCGCTTGCTCGTCCAGTTGCGTGTGTGCGTCATCGTGCGCCTCGCTGACAGCACACGATGCCGACGGCAGCGGAGCGCATGACTGTGTTGCCGCACGCACTGCTGTTGTTGCTCTCGCTGTTGCTCCTGCTGTCGTTGTTGTTGTTGCATTGCTCTTGTCGCCGTCGTCGACGTCGTCATCGTGCGGCGCGTGCGTCTGTGCATGCGCAAGTGACAGCGGTGTCGTGTGACCTGCAGTTGTTGCCGCTGTCGATGACGACGACGTCATTGTCGTCGTTGCCAGCGTGGCCGTGTCAGCCTCGTCGTCGGCCGCGAGCAGCCAACGCGAGGCGGCGGTGCAGCGCTGTCGCTCCGCGACAAGGGCGGCAATGTGACGCAATATACTCTGCGTGTCCGCATTGATCGGCAGTCCGTGCAATATGTGCGATGCCGCAATGGTGCGATCGTCAAACGCCGATGGCATCGTGTTCGCACCACCACCGCCACCACCAGCCATCAGCATACTCACCGCTGCTGTGGCTGTGGCTGCATCGCCACCCACACCACCACCGCTGCCACCGCCACCACCACCCGCATTGCCGCCCGCGGTGTTGTTGTTGTTGTTGTTGCTGCTGCTGTTGACGCCACCACCGCCCGTGTCGCGGTGTGCACTGCCGTCGCGACTGCCCACCTTCTTCAGAAACGTTGCAATCTTCTTGAAGCTAAGCATTGCGACGGTGGGCACGTGTAACGTGTGCTGAGTTGGTCTGCCTCTGCTTGTGTCTGTGCGTGCCTTCTTGCACGCACACACACACTGCTACGTATGCTCACACACGCACACGAGACGGACTGTGCAGAGTCCGTCACACACACGCACACGTATGCCAGACTATATCTTTCTCCCTCTGCGTGTGTGTTGTGTGTGGTCGTGTATACGTATGTTTCTGTATATACGCACTCGTGTGTGTGTGTGTGTGTGTACGACTGCCTTGCACTTGTGTACTATACGCCACTGCTACTGCGACTACTATAAACTATATGACAGCTGCGCACACGCGCGCACACAACAACAACAACAGCAGCAGCAGTACAGCAGTGCACATGCAATACACACATATATACACACGCACACAGCCTTCTGCAGATGCGTACAACGCACAACGCACTGCATGCACGCTACACGACCACGTGCGTACGCATGAAGGACTGCTACACAGGTCAACACATACGCACACACACACATACGCTCTGTTGCAGCGTGTCTGCTTTCATCGACACACACACACAGTGCCTCACTTGTTCACTGCTTATCATCATTACACACACACACATTGCGTACAACAGCCAACGCTATTGTGCATAGTTTTCTGCGCGACGCCGCCACACTTCCCACGGCTTCTCCTCGTGCGCCTCGCGGGCCACGTGATCGAGGTACACCACCGTGCCCTGATACACCACACGCTCCCAGCCAGGCGGTAGCACCGCCGACGCGGCTGCGCGCGAGGGTAGCGAGGTGGCAGACAACACACCAGTACCACCGCCGCCCACCTGCAGCACCTGGTCGTGGTAGTCGCACAGTGCGTCGTACATCTCCTCGGGCGATGCATTCTCGCGCAACACCAGCGGCATCTCCACGCCGTTACCATCACTACCCGTCATCAGGACAGGTGTCGTTGTCGTCAACATCCTTGTCGTCGTCGTCGTCATCATCTGCGGCAGCGGTGACGACGACGACGACGACGCGGCCGACTGCAGCACGCCTGCTGTGACAGATTGCGACAGCACAGGCGTAGTGAGCTGCTGGCTACTACAGGCGTTTGCGAATGACGTTTGTGGTGCACTCATGTGCCGCATGTTGCCACCCGAGGCAGCAGCAGCTGCTGCCGCCGCATACGGCAAGGTCGGCTGCTGCGGCTGCTGCTGCTGCTGTTGCTGTTGCTGTTGCTGTTGTTGCGGCGGCGGCAGCTGCACGGGTGTGAGTGTTGCGCCAAACGACATGGCGGTGTTGTCCGCCTGCATACGCAGCGACGTTGTCGGCGCCGCGGTGCCTAGCACCGACCCAAACATTCCCGCTGCGCCGTAGCCGCCACCGCCACCAACGAAGCTGCCACCACCACCACCACCACCACCGTTGTTGTTGTTGTCGCTGCTACTAAACTGCGCAAGGGGCCGGTTGTTGTTGTTGTTGTTGTCTGCGGCATACATGGACAAGAAGCCGCCACCGTTGCCGCTATTGTTGTCGATGATGCCAGCACCGCTGTTGTTGTTGTGGTAGCGACTGTCGCGACCGTAGCTGGCAGCGCCGCTGCTGCCGCCGCCGCTGCCTCCGTCAGACCGGCTCGCACCCGTGCCACTGCCGAACATGTGCTCGCGTGACTGAGCCAAGCCGGCAATTGTGTAACTGATCGTCGCTACAATTGTAAAGCGCACACGTCGTCACCGCGATACTTGTCACGCTGTGTAAGAATGTATGTACGTATGTGTATAGTTAAGCCTACAATGTGCTGCTAGCAATGTAGTCGCAAGCGCCAAGCATTGTATGCATGTGTGTACGCAGCATACAACGCCTTGTCATCATGTACACACACACACACATGCCTAAGTAAGAGCAAACAAACGCTACACTACACTATGTGCAAGCACACACACAGAGGGAGACGCTACAGACGAATGATGATGCAGCATACGAACACATACACAGGCATGCATACACGCGCGTCACACGAGTGGCTGCAGCACCGTTGGCAACGGCGGTGGCGGGTTCGACGAGTTCATCTCGTGCAGGTTGTGCGCGTGTGCGCGGCCAAACTCGGACCACAGCTCACTGTGTTTGCTGTATGACACCTGCGGCCGCGTCCCGAGGCTCAGTAGTGGCACGTCATGCAATGTCGCAATCGCCGTGTCGGCCTCGTCAGTGCTGCCGTACAGCACAAACGCATGACAGCGGCTCGAGCCACTGGGCGTGCGCGCAACGCGCACCTCGAGCACGTTGCCATAGTACTGGAAGACATTGTACAAGTCAGCCTCCTGCGTGTCGGGGCGCAGCTGACCGACAAACAGCTGTGCGGTAGGGTAGCCCCCATTCAGCATACGCATCGTGGGCAGCATTGCGCGTACACACACGCACACGCACGCACAGCCGCAGACAGAGGCACACACACACTACGAGAAAACGAAGCAACAGCCCTGCTACAACCTACTGGCGTGCAAGACGAAGTACAAGACGCAAAACACACACACACGCATACAGAGAGAGAAGCAAACGCATGCACGTATACATGTGCACATACATGTACACGTATCATGTCCTCTGTCATACAGCTTGGCGTCTGACGCGCATACACAACACTCGTGAATGCAGCGCTTACAAATGCACACATGTATATGTTGTATGTACAACAGCGAGTCTGTTGTCACGTCGAATGCATACAAATACTACGCACACATACACACACTTCTCTTCGTCGTCTGCGTACCTTGCGTTAGTCCTCTGGTGCATGTATATATATGTACGTTTTCGTAAATGCGCGTATGTGTGTGTGTGTGTGCATATGTATATGTGTCTGTAAACAAGTGCAGCTTGACGTCGACATCAAGCACCTACAAATGTATGTATGTGTACATGTATATATGTGCCATCATATAAACGGCAAAACAGAAGCAAACAAAACTCGACAATGCGCTACGCACACACGACCATGCGAAAGAAAGATACACGAACAAACACACATATACAGTGAGAGAGAGAGCGAAAAGGAGAAGTGAAAGACAGAGGAGTGCGCGCAAATATATATATATTTGTGCATATACATACACACACAACAAAACAAGATAACATATGTGTGCGTATGCATGTATGGCCGCGTTGCTGCACGTGTGCGTATGTCTATATGTGTGTGTGCGTGTGCGTGTACGCATGCATTTGCAGGCGTAGTCGCTCACATACACACACACACACACATACACACACAGACACACACATGCACGCAAAAATGACAATACAACATGCTGACCTATACGACAATGTGTAGTCGCTGCTAATAGGTGCAACAGCACTGCAGCGTGCACTCGTCAGCTATACCTACCATGTAACCGTGCACAAGCATATTTACAAACACACACACACACATCTGCTCACTCGCCACGACGCAATCGTACACAGCAGCAGCGCCAACACTGCTGCAGACCGCGGTAGACCGCCACATACACATCCTCGTACGCAAAGTAAGCGACAACGCGACGGCGACGACACGCAACAATGACACTACATAGACACACACGCATACACATATACATACACACATGTACATATATATATATATATATATACGAGTCGGAGGGTAGGGGCATGTGTACGCATATACAACGTGTACGATGAAGAATGCATATGCATGCGCGGCATGTGTATGCGTATGCATGTTCACCCATCTCTGTACCTATGCAAATATGTGCATGTACGAATGTGTTCCCGTCTGTGTGTTTGTGCGTGTATGTATGTGTGTGTGTGTGTGTGTGTGTGTGTGTATGTCTGTGTACACACCATACACACATACACAGAGTTGTGCATAACATCTTGCCTTGTTGCGTGCACATGTCGCACGATCGCAGCATAACGCTCGCACGTCGCACGTTGTACACACACACACACACACACACACACTCACCGTTATCGATCGTTATCACAAACACATACACATCACCTCAAATGTTTACCGCTCCGCATGCTGCTTACACAGCCGTCGGTGGTTGTATGTACGTATGTCTGTCTGTTACCACGCAAACCAGTGCGTTCCCCAACGACGAGGGAGTTGCATACCACGTGGAAAAAAGTAGCGTTAGGGACACTCGAGACACAATAACACACTACACGAACGCACGCATAAACACACACACACAAAGCACAAAGCACAAACACACACGTGCGTAACGGTCTGCAAATGCGTACGTATTCGTCCGTGACACTAAGTCTGTGCGCAGCTGTTTGTGTGTGCATGTGTTTGTGTGTGTGTGACTATGCATGTGTCATGTGCACACATGCACATACACGCACACACACATACGTACACACACTATTGCACACTGCCACGCGCATACGAACGACAGCAGCGTACGTGTAAACAAGCCAAAGACACAAACACGCAAGGGCGGCCACAAAACTACAACAATACATGTGTGTACAGACGCGGTTTGCCTGAACACACACATACACACACATACACACACATACACACAAGTAAAAACACTAACAAAAGCTGAAAATCGAGAAGGAACGAGGGCACGTGTACGTGTTCTGAATACGCTCAGCCACAGTGTAACGAGCAGTCACCAGCACCGCGACGACGGAAAGAACAACAACACCAGCCATAACACAGAGGGTGGGGCAGAGGACAGGCACATGATGATATGCAAGTCACTTACATACGCACACAAAAAAAAACACAAACACAAACACAAAACAAACAAAAACAATCGCACTCGCACACACACACACACATACACAACAATAACAACAGAAGCAGTACAAATGCTCGCTTGCACGCGTCCGCAGGGGCGCGTGCTAACGTCGACGCCGCCGCCGCTCGATGCGCTGACCCTTGTACCTGCCGCGGTTTGTCAGCGACACAAACAGCGACGCTGGCGGCTCGCTCGACACGGACGAGCTGCGAGTTGCCGTTGGGTCGTCAGGCAACACAGGCTCGCTCGCATCGACAGCAGCACCAGCTGTAGCAGTCTGTGCCGGTGCTGGCGTTGCAACTGCTGTCGGTGACGATGCTGTCGATGACGGTGTGGCAGGGTGTGGAGGCACGTGTGGCATCATCGGTGACGTCGCGTCCATCTCGTGTGGCGCAGCATGCCGTGGCATGCACAGGACAGCTGGCGCTGGCACAATCGTTGTCGCCGACGACTCGCCACGCACGGTTGTTGTGCTTGCGGCAACAATATACGTCAGCTCCGTCAGCGACGGCGGCTCGTCGTGCATGTGCGCCGCACGTGACAACGTCGACTCCGCCGTCGTCGGCCTCGTCGGCAGCGCAGGTGTGTACATGGCATGCGGCATAAAGGGCGGCTGCACAAACGGCGCACTCTTCATCCCGCTCGCCAGCCTAGGTGGCTGCATCGCTGCTGCCGTTGCCGCTGCTGCATCTGTCATGGCATCTGCCGTCGCTGTAGGCAGCTCTGACGTGTACGTGCTTGCCGGCGGAGTGGCTGTTGTCGACGTCGTCATGACGGCAGGGACAGTAGTCATCGACGAGGGCAGCGTGCGCTGCGGCAGCGTCACGACAATGCGGCCGGCAAGACGTGAAGAGAGCGGCAAGTGCAGGTGGTGGTGGTGCGCAGGCATCACCATCGACCCACTCGATTGTCGTATCGTGTATGTCACCATCGACATGGGTTGCTGCTGCGGCTGCTGCTGTTGCGGCTGCGGCGGTTGCTGTTGCTGCATTTGCTGCTGCATCTGCATCTGCATCTGCATTTGCTGTTGTTGCCGCAACTGCTCTTGCAGCAGCTGCTGCTGTCGCTGTTGTTGTTGTTGTTGCTGTTGTTGTTGCTGTTGCTGTTGCTGCATGAGCTGTTGTTGTTGTTGTTGTGCTTCACACTCCTGTTGCTGCTGTTGCTGCTGCTGCTGCTGCTGTATCGTGGGTGGCAGTGACAGCACCGGCGTCGCCTCTGCAGGCGCAGCCGCAGCTGTGCTGGGCGATGTGCTGGCCGATACATACGGGCCAAGCACCCCCACCGCCTGCTCCGGCGTGTGTGGCTCGAGCTCAATGCCCTCCTCGTCTTCGACGCGCATGCGCTTCATGCGTCGTCGACGCTGTCGCTCCGCCAGTGCACGCGACCGTGCGTCAGAGCGCGTGCGCCTGCTAGGTACACGTACCGCCGTCGGCATGGCTGTCGTGTGGACCGCGGCGGTCATCGTCGCTGGTGCAACTGCCGCTGCCGTCGGCATGGTCGCCGCAGCCACTCTGCGTCTCGTGTGCAGCGTCTTGGCTGCAGTGCGTGTAGCACTGACGGCGTGGTCGTGTCTACGACGCGAACGCTCGCGATGGCTGTGCTTGTGTCGATGCGAATAACGGCGATGGCGGCGCTGCAGCCGCCGCGCGTGTCGCTGATGAGCGTCATCGTCGTCTTCGTCGCTGTCATCGTTGTCGTCGTCGACATCGTCGTCATCGTCCTCCTCGTCATCGTCCACGTCGCCGCCCTCGTGCACCATGACACACTCCTCACCGCGTGCACACGGCGAATCGTCGCTCTTCGACGTCGACGGCGTAGTCGAGTCGGTCGTCGTCGCCGTCGCCGTCGTCGTCGTTCCCGTCGCTGTTGCCGAGCCGCTGCTACTCGAGCTGCGCGCAGCCGCTGCTGCTGCCGCCGCCGCTGCCGCCTCGGCCGCCTCGGCCTCTCGTGACAGCGGCACGCCATAGCGATCGGGGTCCATCGTCGCGACAGGGGCCACAGGCAGCCGCGTCGTGCCCTCAGGCAGTCGCAGATACGGCGGTGAGGCACCTGGCGGGGCGGCCGCGGCGTACTGCGTCGGTGACAGCGGCGGCGTCGACGAGAAGAAGGGCGGCAGCTGCACATGCGCGCGCTCGTACAGCAAGTTTATAGTATGTCGTATGCCATACCACGACCACACCCGCGACGTGTTGGCGTACATGACCTGCAGCGCGTAGCGGCGGCCAGCCATGATGTATCGGCCGTGCAACATGGCAATCGCCAGGTCAGCCTCGTGCGTGTGCGCAAAGGTTACAAAGCCCTCACCGCGTTGATAGTGCAGACGCACACGCAACACTTGGCCGAAGCCGTCAAACATCTCGTACAAGTTCATGTCGAAGAAGTTCGAGAAGGGCAGCTGCCCGACAAACAACGTCGCCATGGCGAGGACTGCGACGACAGCGAGACACACACACACACACGCAAGCTGCAGGCCGACGGACAACGAGGTAGAAACGTAACGGTCGGCAGGCGCACCGTCTGCAGGCGCTAAGCAACTCAACCGTAAGCACCTGCGCGCACACACACGTGCAACGACGCGACGAGCAAGAGTATACACACGCGTACGTGTGCGTCAGTGTCTGTGTTTGTCTGTTAGAGTATATGTGTGTGTCTGTGTGTTTGTGTATATATGTGTAAGTTTGTATCTGTGTTTGTGTTTGTGGGGAGGAGGGAGAGAGAGGTGTTACAGAAAGGTGTCTATTGGAAGACACAACAAATAACAGCAAAGTGTGCAAAAGCAAACACACACTGCAAAAGCCCACCACGCATGCACAACGCAGTGGTGCTCGCTACACTAACGCACGCATCGCATGTGATTGAGTGGTTGCGTGAGTGCCTCATTAGTGGTGTCAAGTGCGGGTGCAGCGCGTGCGGCTCGATCAGCGAAACGACAGTATGTGTATATACATTGTGTACGTCATGCACATTGTGCTCCGTGACAAAGCGAAACAAATGTTGTGCATCATGCGAGCCGGCAACACACACACACACGCACGTATAGTCGTCCACCACGTATACAACTTCGCATCTCGGTCAATGCCATTCCTCGCGGTGCGACGAGTAGCGCACGTGAGATACACAAAGACCTCGTCACAGACTCAGCAACCACACTCGCGCATCACGCACATGCGGAGCCGCCCGCACACACATACACACACACACATGTTGTGCATACACGGAGCACCCTCTTGCGTATACGCAAAAGCGAGCATGCACGCACGTATGCGGCAATGCACATGTCCGTGCATACAGGAAAGCACATTGACACACTAGCACCATCATGACGCTAGAGCGTGTCAACGCCAGCACTGCACAGCGCGCATCATACTGCTTACGGCTAGTATGAACGATTGTGTCATCATATACTGTTGTTGTCATGTTGTACATTGCATTCGTTCGAATCAGCTGCGCGTTCTGCGTGAGTGCTAGCGTGTAACAAACATGTGCACATACGTATGTACACAACCATAGCAGAAGCAGCAGCAGCAGCAGCAGCAGCAAACTGCAACAGCTCAACACGCATGCACAACGCAGTGGTGCTCGCTACACTAACGCACGCATCGCATGTGATTGAGTGGTTGCGTGAGTGCCTCATTAGTGGTGTCAAGTGCGGGTGCAGCGCGTGCGACTCGATCAGCGAAACGACAGTATGTGTATATACATTGTGTACGTCATGCACATTGTGCTCCGTGACAAAGCGAAACAAATGTTGTGCATCATGCGAGCCGGCAACACACACACACACGTATAGTCGTCCACCACGTATACAACTTCGCATCTCGGTCAATGCCATTCCTCGCGGTGCGACGAGTAGCGCACGTGAGATACACAAAGACCTCGTCACAGACTCAGCAACCACACTCGCGCATCACGCACGTGACGATAGCTGTGTGTGCATGTGTATGTGCTACATTGTTTACCTGCGCCTGCAAAGCAATGTGCATGTCGTGTCGTTGCATGCACATGTTATTTGTGCATATCTTTTTGCCTGTGTATGTGTGTGTGTTGTCGTGTGGTGTAGCAGTTGTGCAGCAGATACGTATACACGTACTACCATCTCTGTTTGCAGATGTGTGTGTGCTTGTTGCTGTGTCGTGTCACGTCGTCCATCGTGCCAGCCGGGCGTAGTCGTCAAGTGTCAGCACGCTGCACGTGGGCTCGTGCCATGTGTGGCGGCTGTTGCCTTTCGCAGGTGTCAGCAGCAGCATGCGCGCCTGCACAGCGGCGTGTACTTCGCGCTCAATCTCGAGCGGATGCATACGCAATCGCGTGGCCGTGTACGGGCACGGTGAGTCGCGCAGCACCGCCATGCACGCATCGGCCACAGTACAGCTCTTGCGCGTCACCATGGCCGCGTAGCGGTCGACCGCGAGGGCCATGTCGGCAATGCCGCCGCACAGGACATTGTACGGCACGTCACTCGCACCGGTGGCATCGTCTGCCACTCGTGCCCTTTCGGTTGCCAGTGCTGCGGCGGCGTCGTTGGGCGTTGTCGTGTGCGTGTCTGTGCGCGTCGTCGTCGTTGTCTGCAGCGCGGCGGCGTGGGCGGCTGCGTTGGTGACCGTGTCGTCATTGACGAAGACGCGCGTGTACGCGCCGTCGCTGCGGTCGACGGCGCTGTACACGTGTGTCGGCAATGCTGGCGTCATCGTGTCGCTTTGCATGTGTGGTTGCTGCTGCTGCTCTTGCTGTTGCTGCTCTTGTTGCGCTGTGGACGTGGCATCTGCTTGCTCTGTCGTCGTTGTGGTCGCTGCCGCGTGGCGTATGGCAGACCAGCACCGCGCCGTGTACGCAGCCGCCGTCTCGTCGCCGTCGCGCTGCGGCAACACGACGGCGTGGCGGTGCGTGTCGTGTGCCACTAGTGGCGCAGCGTCCTCGCTGCGTGCGTCGACCGCGTCACACGGCGCAACCGCAGACAAGCGGGGCGATGTGGCGCTTGTCGTGTGTGACGTGTGCACAGCACGCAGTGTGTGCAGCATCGACGTGTACCACTGCGCCGCCTTCTGCCATGCCTCCGCGGCCGTGGCGTGCGCGTACGCAGTGCGCAACGCCCACGCAGGCTGTGGTGGCAGCCGCGTCATCAGCAGCGCCGTCGAGCTCACGGGGACGAGGTCGCCGAGCACACTGGGTACGACAAGCAGCTCCTGTGCTTGTGCTGCAACGTTGCGGCGTTGCCAGGGCTGCGCACGTCGCCTGTTGCGCCGACGCGCGTCCGCGTAGCAGCGCTCCAGCACGACCGGGTCAATGTACGGGTGCAGCGCGTGCTCGCTGGCGCACGGCAGCAGTAGAAAGGGCAACACAACATAGGAGGCCGACGCGAGCGCGGCGGACGGGCTGTGGCCGCTGACGGTGTTGTCCAGGTATGTGCAACGCACGGCGCGCCACTGCCACAAGCAGCCCGCGTGTGTGCACACGGGCGAGAGCACAAATGAGCGCGCCGTCGTCACACCGGCACTCCCGCCATCGCCAACGCTGTCGTGGCAGCTGCGGTGGGGCTCGTCGTGACGCGGCGGCGACGACGGCGATGACGTTGTCGCCGCTGTGGCGGCTGTCGTTGCGTGCGCAACGGGCAGTTGCGTCGGTGGCACATCATGGTAGCCGTAGGGCTCACGCACGTGCCCATAGTACACCCCCTCGCCACAGTATCGCACCACCACACCATCATCGACCGTCGTGCGCGCGGCGTGGTCGTCGTCGACGACGGCGGCGACGCGGTCGACATGCGCGTCGTCGTGTGCCGTGACGTCGCCACCGCCCGCCGCATAGGCACCGTCACCGCCGCCGTCGCTGCACACCGTGTACACGCGTCGCGGCTGCGCACACCTTTGTGCGGCAGCGGCAGCGGCAGCAGCGGTAGTGCGCGCAGCACACGTGCACGACGCCCACAACGCTGCATGACATCGCATGCTGTCGCTGCCGTCGTCCTCGTGCGCGTCTACACACACACACACACATATATATATACAAGCGTATGCGCATGCATGACGCGAGGCAACTTCACACACACACACACACACACAACACACTGTCACCGTCATTGCTGCACACACATGCGCACAATACACGCGCACAATACAATAGGCACCCAATAGAATAGACACTGCTACTGCCATACGACAAGACGGCGATCGTCACCGAGGGAGATGAGCGGGCTAGTGGCGTCACTACCCCACACAACGCTGTATATGGGTCGGTCCGGCTCGTGCCCACCCAAGCTGAGGTCCTGCACCACCGCGTCATCACCGCGTACCACACTCGTCGCACCACCGCCACCACCACTGCTGTTGCTGCTGCTCTTCGCCATCGCTGCACGCGGGTCGACGTGTACAGATGGCGACGGCGTCGTCAGTGCGAGCAACAACACATCGCCGTGGGCGGTGCCGACGGCAGCGACGCGTGAGTCGACGGCGAGCGCGAAGCGCGCCCAGTTGCTCGGCACCGTCAGCGCACTCGGCGTGACGCGCAGCAGCTCACGCGTCATCGCACGCACATCACGCACACTCAGTGCATCGTCGCGGCCGAGCGAGACACACAGCCGGCCATCGTGGGTAATGCGCACACACGTCGCCACCCGTGCGTGCGCGCGCACCTCGAGCGCGCGCGCCGCGCTGCGACGATCCCACACGCACACCGTACCATTGTAGTGCGCGGAGAAGATGGTGTCGCCGGCGACGGTGACGTCGTTGCTCGTGCTCAGGCACAGCATCGTGCGCAGAGCCGTGTGCTGGCGCACGTCCCACATGCGCAGCGTGCCATCGCTGCTGCCGCTGAACACGTGCTGCCCAGACGCCGACACGCACACCGTCACGACCTTCTCGTCGTGCCCCGTCATCTCTTGCGCACGCAGCGTACGCACGTCCCACAGGCGCACCGCGCGGTCAGCGCAGCCGGCGGCGAGCACGCTCGCGGACGAGTGCAGCGCCAACACGAGGCTGTTGCTGGCAACACGACGCAGCTCCGTCGCGTGCTGCACGTCCCACAGTCGCAGCGTCTTATCATTGCCAGCGCTGACAAGCGTCATGGCAGCATGGCTGCCGCTGCTGCCATCGTACTGTCCAGCACTGCGTACAACGCCACCCTCGACCAGACACATCGCCTGCAATGGACTGCCGCCGTGTGCGTCGTACATGATGCGCGCCGCCGCACGCGGGTACGTCATGCTTGCTGTCGATCTCATCGCAGAGCTGCCGCCATCACTGCCACCATGTGTAGCAGTGACAATGCTCATCGGCGTCGTCGCCGCTGTCGTTGTGTGGCCAATTGCGCTGCGCATTGTCGCCGTGTCGAGCGTCATGTGCGGCACTGTTGCGTTCATGTTGCTGTTGCTGCTGCTGCTGTCCTTCTTGCTGTCACCCGCAGGCGGCGCGGCGACCGCACCCTCGCGCTGCTGCTGTTGCTGCTGCTGCAGCTGCTGCTCGAGTGTGTGCACGCGCTGCTGCAGCGCCGTCGCACGCGTCGTCAGCGCCGCAGTCGCGCCAGCCGCCGCGTGCTCGGCCTCGGCGAGGCGATGGCGCAGCGTGGCATTCTCATCGCGCAGCGAGACATACTCCTTCTTCAGCAGCGTCAGCTCCGCGTTGCGCTGGGCGACGGCGTCCTCGGCGTACTGCACACGCGCCGCCAGGTCACCCATCTTTGCCCGCCACTCACTCACCTCGGCCATTCCCTTGTAGTACGTTGTCTCACGCTCGAGGTGTGTGCGCAGACGCTCTTGTAGCTCGCTGCAGCGCTGCTCGAGGTCGCGCTCGCGGGTGGTGTGCAGCTGCGCACTCGCCGCCGCCGCCTCCAGCGCACGCACACGCGCGTCGAGGCGGCTACAGTTGGCGGCCAGCCGCGCCTTCGCCTCGGCCACACCACGCAGTCGCCGCAGACGACGTTGCAGCTGTGCGTAGCGGATCACGATCGTCTGCAGCGGCGTCAGCTCGACGGCGTTGCGTGCGACAATCTGCTGCTGTAAGTCGCGCTGCCACATCGGCAGCGCCACCGTCGCGCCGTCGCCACCGTCGTTGTGTGACAATGTGTGCGCCGCAGCGGCGGTGCGTGTCGTCGAGGTGGACTGCATCGTTGTGCGATAGTGCTTTGCAACAACAGCTACTACTGCCACCCTACACATACGCAACAACAACAACAACGGTGATGACAAGGCACAGTATTGCATCGTGTGCACACGAGCAGCAGTACGCACATACACACACACACATACACAATGCGCATACACACAGCGCATGCCAAAAAAGACAACAAACAAAACAACACACACAGCAAACGCGCACGTAGCCCACACACATATGCATACACCGTCACACATTCACGCCCTCTTCCTCGTCATCTAGTGCAACTAGGCGCCTACTCGTTCTTGCCTCGTACGTCGCATGTATGTTCGTGTATGTATGTGTGTGTATGTATGTGTGTGTGTATGTGCGGGTTGTGTACGCACACGCACACGCGCGCACATTACAGTGCACTGCCCGTTGCCTTCTTTGCGGCAGCCGCACGCGCAGCTTGTTTGCGTCGCAGCCGCCATCGTCCATGTCGTCGTCGCTGCGGCGGCGGTGGCAACGACACGCCACCGCTGAGCGCTGCCGTTGTTGCCGTTGTTGTTGTCACCGTGCCTGTTGCCCGCGCAGTCGCAGTATGCGTCTGTTGCTGTTGTTGTTGTTGTTGTTGTTGTTGTTGTTGTTGCGCGTCGTGTGCAGGCACGGTCGTCGTCAGCTGCATGAACTCTGTCGTCAGGCCTGTGCGACCGTCATGCGGTGTCGTCTGCGCAGCGTAGCGATGCTGTCGCTGACGTTGTGACACTGCCTTGCGCCACGTGTGCGCTGTCGTGTGGTGACGTGTACGGCGTGGGCTACGGCCTACCGTCTCGCACGCCGCGTCCGCGCGCTGCCGTTGCTGCTGCTGCTGTTGTTGCTGTTGTTGTGCTGCACAACGTGCGCACAGCGGCGGTGGTGGTGGTGGTGGTAACGGTGTTGTCGCCAGCGGTGTCGTGTCCACACGCAACATCACTGTGCCCATTCCACCCGTTGCATAGCTGTAGCCGTCGACGAGCTGTGACGACAACGGCGGCGACGACGACGTCTGCGGCTGTGACGGGGCGGCCGCCATCGTCTGCCACTGACCGAGCGGTGTGTAGTCGTGGTAGTGACGGTGGTGGTGATGCGTGCTGCTGCTGCGATTGTTGTTGCTGTTGCCGCTGCTGCTGCTGTTGGTGTACATGGGCACATATGGCGGAGGTGGTGGCTGTGACGATGCAGCCGTCTGTGCGTACAGCTGACGCAGTCGTCGCTGTCGCTCTTGCTCGTGCAGATAGCGCTGATGACGGCGTAAGTCAGAGGTGGCGAGGGAGGGCTGCGTGTTTGCTTGTGCGGTGGTGTGCAGCTGCGCACCTTGGCTGCTGTAGTGTTGTTGTTGTTGCTGTTGTTGTTGTTGTTGTTGTTGCTTTTGTTGTTGTTGTTGTTGTGTATCGTGCCATGCGCCGGCAGTGTGGGGTGCGCGGCACGAGGGCAAGGCAAAAGACGATGGCGGCAGCAGCGGTGAGGACAGGTGGCACTGCGACGGCGCTGCTGTTCTTGTTGATGCTGCTGTCGTCGTTGTATGCTGCATACGACGATGCTCCGTGTGCTGCGACGAGGGTGGTGTGTCGTACGACGGTGGTGGCGCACGAGGCGCACACGGCGACTGCTGTTGTTGCTGTTGCTGTCGTCGTCGATAGGGCGGTGGCGGTGGTGGGGCAACGATCAGCGTCTGCGATTCTTGCGACTGTGTAGTGGCCGTCACACCGCCCGCATGTACGTCGTGCGCGGTGCTGTCGTCATCCTCGCCGCCGTCGTGCAGACGTGATGCGGTGACCGTGTCGTGCTGCTGCTGCGTGTACGCGTCAAGGGCGTCACTGTTGTTGCTGTTGCACATCACGGTACTCGCGGGGGCAGGCAGCAGTGCGGGCGACGGCTGCAGCGATGGCGATGACGACGATAAGGGCAGCAACAGCAGCGGTGGCGTTGTCGCTGTTGTTTGTGGCGCAGGCAGGTACACATGTGGCGTGTGCTGCCCCGCCGTCACCGCGACGGCTGCACCACCTGCTGCTGCTGCTGCTGTTGCTGCTGATGTCGTGGTGTGCGACACGCCGTCGCCGTCGTCGTTGCTCGCGCCGTCACGACGATCACACAGCGACAGCAGCGCTGGTGGCGAGGGCAGGGACGGGGACGACGACAACACCACACGCTGCTGCTGCTGCTGCTGCTGCTGCTGCGCGCGTGCTGATGACGATCGCAGTGATGACGACGACAACGGCGACGGCGACGACAGTGCGTCACGGCTAACCTGACTACGCCACCGCCGCAGTGCCCACACATCGGCGTGCTCGTCAGTGATGAAGGGGTGCAGCAGCAGCTGTGAGGCGCGCGGCCGCCGCGCCGCATTGACGTCCAACATGGACGACAAGAAATCGATGAGCGCCACCGATGGCGTTGTGACTGTTGTTGCTGTTGCTGCTGTTGTCACTGCTGCTCTGCTGCTGTTGCTGCTGTTGTTGCTGCTTGGTACGAGCACACCATCGTCTTCGTGTACCTCGTCGTCATCACCGCTGCTGCTGCTGCTCTCCTTGTTATTTTTGTTGTTGTTGAGCGATGCACGCGCCGTGTACACGTCCTGCAACGACGGCCCGCTGCTTACATGGCGGCCAATGTGGTAGACAATCGAGCACGCGTCAAGGTGGTGCACCTCACGCCACGGGAGTATGCCGCCCGTCGCCATCTCATACACCACACAGCCCAGCGCCCACACATCCGACGCAAACGTCGACGTTTGTGTGCGTATGAGCTCGGGGCTCATGTACAGCGGCGTACCACACAGCACACCGCCCCCACCGTCACCACGTGCTGTTGCTGTTGCACTACCGTTGCCGTTGCTGCCATACAGCACATCGACACCGGCGGTGGTGTCTGCGCATGTGCAGTACGCCGCTGTTGCTGCTGTCGTGCTGTTGTTGTCGTCGACATTGTTGTGTGACGGCGGCAGCGCAGACACGTCACGGTCCGCAGTGCGTGGCTTGTGACAGTGACGACAATGCACCGTCCCGTCACTCGCCGCCGTTGCCGCACCTTCTGCTCCTACTCCTGTTGTTGTTGTTGTTGTTGTTGCTGCTGTTGTTGTTGTTGTTGTTGTTGTTGTGTATTCGCGCAGCAGCCGCCCCGTACCAAAATCAGTTAGCTTCACACTGCCGCGCTCCGAGACGAGCACGTTGGCGCTCTTGACATCGCCGTGGACGACGCGGCAGGCGTGCAGATACTCGAGGCCCTCGAGGGCCTGCAGTGCGTACAGCCGCAGCACATTCTCCTGAAACGCACCAAAGCTGCTGATCAGTGACTGCAGTGTGCCGCCAGCGACGTACTCCATCAGTATGCACAGACCCTTGTGCACGTCGTGCTGGAAGCCGAGGCAGCGGACGATGCGGTGGTGCTGCAGGCGTGTCAGCAGCCACAGCTCGCGCACGTGGGCCGCACGCACGCCCGTGTGCACAAACACGTCGTCGTTGTCGTCCTTGTTGTGGCTGCCCAGTGTGTGCGTGGGCGTACTGCTGTGGTTGCTGTTGCTGCTGCCATGGTGGCTGCTCATTGTCGTTGCGGGGCTTGCGTGACGACGACGTCGCCGCTGCCGCCGCTGTCGTCGTCGACGTGGTCCGCGTGCTGGACGCGGTCGTGTCATGGCCTCGCTGCGCTCGTTGTTGTTGTCGCCGTCGTCGTCGTCATGCGCAACGCCCGTCTGCAGTGTGACTGTCGATGGCGCGTACGGCACCGTATTGTCGTCATCGTCCTCGCTGCTGCCGCTGCTGGTGTTACTGTATGCACTATGCCTCGACCTGTCATTCTCGTCCTCGTCGTCGTCGTTGTCACTGCACGTCGCTGTTGTCGTCGTTGACGTTGACGCGTTGCTCGTCGCCTCGACGGTGGCCGTCGCGGCGCCACTGCTCGTGTGGCGGCTGTGAGTGTGGCTGCGCCGACGCGCCGTGCCCTTCAGCACCTTGATGGCGACCAGCCTGCTCGACTGCACGTCGATGCCAAGATACACGGCGCTGCTCGCACCGCTGCCAATGCACGGGCCCCACTGCAGCTGACGTCGCGGCACCACCGTGTACGTCATGCGACACTCGCCGTCGCCACACGTGCCGATGGCGGCGTCGCTGCGGCACAGATGGCGAAGACGCAGGCTGCCGCCACTGCTCCTGCTGCTGCTGCTGCTGTTGTGGTGGTGGTGGTGGTCACCGTCTATGCTCGCGACTGTGCCTGGTGTCGTACACGTCAGCGCACCGCACACCCACTGCGACGCGTCCGCGCCGCGCACCGCGCGCAGTGCACAGCTGCGATGCGGCACAATGAAGCCGCCGCAAACGTCATCGAGCAGCTGTCGACGCGACTGACTGCCGGGCGTCTGCGACAGCGGCAGTGCACCACCACCGTCCACCGCCGCCGTCGCGCTCGACGCCGCCGTGTTGACGTCGCGCGCGTGTGCAATCGGTGCCGCTGCCGTCGTTGTCGTCGTCATCGTTGCTCGCACAGGCGGCGGCGGCGGCGGCGGCACACACGGCGACGTCGACGGCGACGTGCGTGACGACAGTGGTGGCTCGACGCACACCGCGGCAGTCGTCGTCGTCATCGCTGCTGCTGCTGCGGGTGTCGTTGCGGCTGCGGACGTTGTCTGGTCGCGTGTGACAGTGTCGCTCGCCGTGTCGCCGAGGTACAAATGAAAGCAAAAGTGTTCGAGATAAGTGCGGCCCTCAGACACACGCAGCAGCCATGTCGCCAACGGCCGTGTGGTGTTGTTGTTGTTGCTGTTGTTGGTGTTGTGCTGCTGCTGCTGCTGTTGTTGTTCATCGTCATTGTCATTGTTGTCATTGTTGTCATTGTTGTTGTTATTGTCATCGTCAGTGGCTGACCTGTCACGCATGCGCTTTTCGGGCAGCGGCACAATCGCAATGTCATCACCGCTGTGCAGCTCACAGCGTCGCCCTCGACCAACACGCACGTCATTCACATACGTTGCATTCGTGCTGTGATCCTCGAGCATGACACGCAGCACAACGGCACGTGACGCGCACGCTGCGCGTGCAGCCGCGCTGCCCGCCTCTGCACTACCGCACACCACACGTGTATGTCTGCCCTCCTCCTCCTCATCGTCATTGTTATTGTTGTTGTCGTCGTGTGTTGTTGGCGCCGCCGTGTACGGCAGATGCGCCGTCGCGGCTGTGGCGTTGCGGTTGCGTCGCTGCGCCGCCGTCGTCTGCCGTGACGACGATGACGACTGCTGCTGCACAAGTGACACTGTGCCAGCGGCGGCGGCGGCGGCGGCGCTTGTTGTTGCTCTTGCTGTTGCACGTGCTGTAGCTGCCGTTGCCGATGACGACGACGAGGCCGCGTTCGTCTGCACTTCGCACTCGAGGACGATGCTAAAGTGACAGTTGCTGACGCGCGGATCGTCGACGACCATGTCACACGCGCGGCTGCGGCCTACCGTGACGCGCCGCTGCCGAAACGTCAGCGGCCGGCTGACGTGCTCGCTGACAAGCAGACCCCACGTGTCGTCGAGGGCGACACCGTACGGCAGCGCAGCCGCAGCCGCGTCGCCCTCGTCGTCCGACGCCGAGTGCGAGCGCACACACTGTGTCGTGGGCGTAGCGTGGCGCGTCGACGGCGACAGCGTGTGCAGTGCAACGCGCAGCAGCTGCGGTGGTGCGTCAGTGTGGCCGTGTGGCAGACGCGCATGTGCAGTAGCAATGTCGTCATTGTCGTCACACGTACGCGTCACGGCACTGCCGCCGCCGTCCTCGCGGTGCGTACTCGTGTCGTCTCCTTCTTGTTGTCCTTGTCGTGTCGTGTGCGCTGCATGCGCGCCACGCGAGCTTGTCCGCGTGCCGCGCGCATGCATAGCGCGCAACGAACACACACACAAACACACGCACTCACACACAACGTGCGACTCGCGTTGTCGTCACGTCTTTGCTACACTGCACAAGCAAGACAGCAAGCAAACTGCACACACGCACACACACACACAAAGAGGCAACAACAAGTATGTACACGTACATTCGCTAACTTCTGCCCCACCTTGTGTGTGTGTGTTGTGTCTGTGTGTGTGTTGTGTCTGTGTGTATGCGTTACATTGTACGAAACGGCTCATAGGCGGGCACCTGTGCATAGTGCACCTCATCGCGCGCCGGCGGCGGTGTCGCATCCTCGACGGCGAGGCTGCGCAGGCCACGCCGCCGCCACTCGTCCTCGCGCACCGCCGCACTCGCGTTGTAGCGCGCGCGCAGATCGTCGTCGTTGTGCAAGTCGAGCAGCAGCTGCTGCCGCGCCAGCGCCTTCGCCTGCAGCGCCATATACCCCTCCCACGCCTCCCCCTCCACCCCTGTTAGCGGGGCGGCGGCGCGCACCGCGTCGCGCACGCGCCGCGTACGCGCGCGACACTGCGCCGTCAAGTCAGCCACCTGATGCACCTCCACGTACGGGAAGTGTTCACTGCGCTGTGCGCCGTACCGCACCGCGTCCGTCACGTGTTGCGTGGGCGGGTACTCGGCCTGGGCGTGTTGCAGCTGCGGCGCCGTGAGGCCATAGCCGGGCTCGTAGTTCGCCACCGGCGGCGTCAACGCCGGTCGCCGATAGCTGCCGGGCGGCTGCTCCGTGTGCAGCAGCACCGCCTCCTCCAGCACCTCGTCGAGGCCGAGCTGCTGCACGGTGGCGAGGGCGTCGTTCATGCGCCGCAGCAGCGCCGCCAGACGCGCGTCAAAGGCACGCTCGTTGACCGCCGCGTAGCGGTCGTGTGCCAACGCCACGGCACGCTCGGCATCGACGTCGTGTTGTCGTTTACGCCCGTCATTGACGTGCCTCTTCTCGTAAATGTACTCCATGGCAGCCTGCGCCCACTTGTCTTCGTTGGTGCTGCTCGTGTTGCTGCCGCCGGTGGCCCCGCCATAGGCCTGTGCACCGGCCGACACCGCCTTCTTCTTTTGCCGCACCACCGCCGTCGCGCGTAGCCAGCCCGTTGCCGCCGTCGTCGCCGCACGCAGCCGCGTCACACGACAACGCATCACGGCGTATGTGTGTGTGTGTGTGTGCGTACGCGTGTGTGTGCGTGTGCTACACATGTACACACACAAGCGACAGACAAGTGCGTATATGTGTCTGTGTGTGTGTGCGTATGTGTATGTGTGCTGTGTGTGTATGTATGTGTGTGCAACAAGTTGCTCTGTACACCGCGTTCGCGCAAGTTTACAAGTCGTTACGTTAGCTTAGCATGCGCGCATGCATACATATATATATATATGCACAGACAGACGCGAACGCATGCTTTGCCTGTCCTCGTGTGACACACACCCCGTGCCGGGCCTCACTTGCACCTCGTCTGCATCTTTCCATCACTTTGTGTGTGTGTGTAGGCAGGTGAGTGACAGTAACCTTGTCCCACACACATACACACAGACGCACACACTCACTCACTCGTGCACATACACACATATATATATATACGCATACGCACACGCACTATGGCTCTGCACGCTCGCGCATCTCGTGACTAAACACCGTCTCCGTCGCCGACGCATTCGCCACCGCACTGCTGTCGTCAACGCTGTTGCTGCCGCCGTGACCGTCAACGTCGACATCGACGCCACGACGGTGGTCATGGTGGCTGATGCCATTGTTGCCGTCATTGCCCTCGTCGTCAACGCGCTCAATCGTCTGCTGCGCGGAGCGGCCCTCGCCGGTGGTCGCCACACTCGGCGGCGCCGCCGCCGTGGACAAGTTGGCGCTCGTTGCGTGGCTGCGCAGCGACGCATTCGCCACCGCCTCGCGAAACGCCAGGCTCTCGTCGTAGATCGCCCGCTTGACCTCGCGCACCGTCGTGTGCGCATTCTCGTCAAAGTGAAAAGGTCGGTAGTGCGCCACGTCGTCGACCTCGTCGTGCAGCGACTTGAGAAAGGGGTGCCGCATCGCCTCGAGCACCGTGATGCGCTTGTGCGGGTTGAACACGAGCATGCGCTGCAGCAAGTCGAGCGCCTCGACCGACGCACCGGGGTAGCGACGTCGCCAGTCCATGGGCGGCCGCTCCGCCTTCTTCAGCAGGTAGCGCTGGGCGGCGGCGGAGCCGATGCGGGCAATGTCCTCCGACGGTGGTGTGCCAATGAGGTCTACAATCTTGTCAAGCTGATTGACGCGGTCCTTGCCCTGAAAGAGCGGACGTGAGCCGAGGAGCTCGCCGAGGATGCAGCCGACGCCCCAGACGTCGATTTGTGCCGAGTAGTTCTTGTCCTCCATGACCAGCTCCGGGGCGCGGTACCAGCGCATCGTCACATAGTCCGTCATGAACTCGCCCTGCACATTCTCCTCCTTGGCGAGGCCAAAGTCGCAAATCTTGAGATCACAGTTTGTGTTGACGAGTATGTTTGCCGGTGTGATGTCGCGGTGAATGACACCGGCGCTGTGTATGACAAACAACGCACGCAGTGTCTGGTAGATGAAGAACTGTATGTGTGCCTCGGTCAGCATCTGCCCGCTGCGCAGGACCTGCTTCAGGTCCGTTTCCATGATGTCCATGACGATGTAAAAGTGCTCAAAGTTGTCAGGGTCGCTGGGGGTGAGCACGTTGCGCAGGCCAATGATGTTGTCGTCGTTGAAGTGTGCGAGCAGCCTAATCTCACGCAAGATGCGCTTCGCCAAGATGACCTCGTCGAATATCTCCTTGTTGACCCGCTTGATGGCGACGAGCTGGTCGTCGTCGCGGCGATCGCGCGCGCGAATCACCATGCCGTACGAGCCCGCGCCAATGATACGCTCGAGCACGTAGCGGTCATCAAGCCTTGCAATCTCCTCTTGCAGCTCCTCCAGTGACTTGGTCGGCGCCGACATGATAGCCGGCCGTGTGCGCACAGTCACAAGCAGACGCTGACGCACACAGACACAGCGAGAGAAAGAGAAAGACGACCGCAATGTACACAATGTGCGAGAACAAAAGCACCACGCAATCGGTCAACGGTGAGTGTGTGTGTGTGTGTGTGTAAATGACAGACTGGCACTGCACGACG
Organism: Trypanosomatidae sp. Fi-14; assembly: GCA_023091115.2. Classification (NCBI taxonomy): domain Eukaryota; phylum Euglenozoa; class Kinetoplastea; order Trypanosomatida; family Trypanosomatidae; species Trypanosomatidae sp. Fi-14. Next base: position 21,430 of record JAKVQF020000944.1, on the reverse strand, counting down.
ACAAGTCCACAATCATGCATGCAGTATGCGCAACAAGCAAATCTACATACACACACACGCTCTGCTGTGCACATTGTCTCTGTATCACGTACACTAACACTCATCGCAAACGTGTCTTGTTTGCACCTCTTCTGCCTGAAGTACACACTCACACACACACACGCACATTTAAACACTCTCCTTTTTTACGCCGCATCTGCGCATTACGCATAGCTTTAGTCAGCTGCAGATGCATGCGCGTGTACACCAAAAAAAAAGTACAAGGTACACTCCTCTCGTCTGCTGGCACTTACTGATCTATGACTACTACTGCACAGGCACACAGACACATATATATACACGCACACGGACTAGTCCGAGTCGCTCGACTCGTCAGCGAGCGGCTGCCTGCGACGCTGCGATGTAGACAAGCGCGTCGGCGTCGACGTCGTGGCGCTCGTCATCGTCGGCAACGACGGCGCCGCCATCGTCTCTGGCGTTGTGGTGGTGGCAGTAGCTGCTGTCGTCGACGCCCGCGGCTGCTTGTGTCGGTGCTGCTGCTGCTGTTGTTGTGACGGCCTGGCGTGTGCGCGCGCAGCAAAGAGCGGCTGATCGTCGTCGTCGCTGTCACCGTGTTGCTGCTGCGGCGGCTGCCTTGTCGCCTCGTGTGCGTGTGTAGTAGGCGCAGCCCTCGACGTCGTCACCTCCTTATGGCTGCCATTGCTGCCGTGACGGCCACGCGCGCTGCTCCTGTTCGCGTCGTCGCCACGTCGCACTGCCGCTGTCGTTGTCGCATCTGCCGCTTTGCCCGGGCTGCCGTCACTGTTGCTGTGCGCCGCAGACTTACCGCGCGGTGTGCTCCCCGGTTGCGACGAGTACACCGCCGTCAGCGGCTTGTCGTCGTCGTCGTCGGGACGGAAGCTGCTGCTGCTGCCACCGCCAGCGTTGTTGTTGTTGTCGCGAATGTTGCTGTGCGCTGCAATGTGGCGGTCATTGTCGTCATGATGCTGCTGTTGCTGCTGTGTGCTCATTGTTGCTGCTGCTGGTGTGTGTGCGGCCTTTTCGCTCGCGCGTACACGACGCGGCACCGCAGCACCGCTGCTTGCCGTCTGCACCGCGTCGCGTTGCTGCTGTTGCTGCTGTTGCTGCTGTGGTGGCTGCCGTTGTTGCTGTTGCTGTTGTTGCTGTTGCTGTCGTGGTTGTTGCGATGGCGCAGTGTCGCGCATAGGTGGCTGTGACACGTCGTCGCGCTGCGGACGCTTGCGATTGCCTGTCATCGTTGTTGTTGCTGTCGCTGTCGGTGTGACTGACGCTGCCGTCGTGCTCGCGTGCTGTTTACTCTGCGTCGCATGCGGTGTGTCTGCGGCGGCGACATGGGCAACGCTGATGGGCACTTCCTCGACCGTGATGTCGGCCTTCGAGAAGGCAATACAAGTGTCCGGCGTGCGCACCGACGCCGCGCTTCCGTGCTGCTGCTTCTGCTGCTCCTGCTGCTGATGGCATTTGACTGTGTATGTCATGAGTTTGTAGCGGTGACGTGGAATGATGGCAATGTTGCCCTGAGCGTCGCGTGGCGGCAAGAGGACGCCCGTGTGCACATCGAGCAACGCCGCAAGGCCGCAATGAAACGCTATCGTCGGATTGAACAAAGAGTTCTCCGCGTAGAAGGGTATGTCATTGATGTAGATGGTTGCCATGACTGTCAAGAAAAGAGTGTGCGTGTGTGACTGTGTGTGTGTGTGTGTGTGTGTATGTGTGTGTGTGTGTGTGTGTGTGTGTGTGTGTGTGTGTGTGTGTGTGCGTGTGTGTATAAGTAAGCTGACAAGAGCACACAAAGGGCAAAGGAGCAACTGTGCAGTAGGCAGTAGCGAAGCAACGCAGCTGACGTCGTGTGTCGTGCGTCATTACGCGTCGAGCAGGCAAGTAAACATGGCACCATTGCCACCCTTGACGAGCGACACACGCGTGTGACAAGCGTGTCGCGTGTGGCGTGGCGGACGTGCACCTTGGCTGGTGTCGTCGCTCGACGATGCCGCACACAGCGCAGCCGACGGCTCAACAAGCAGGCGATAGTCAACGGCGCGCCACCAGCTCTCGTCACCGAGTGGCTTGGGCGGGAAGTTTGCCGCGACAGCGCCGACGTTAGCACTGTTGTTGTTGTTGTTGCTTGTCGTTGCGCTGTCGTGCACACCGCTCCATGCAGGCAGCAGACCGCTCGCGCTCTGCAACGACGGCGAGGACGCGGCGGCCGCGTGCAAGGCAAGCAACTGCGACGCAGTGTCGAGGTGGTAGCTGCTGCTGCTGTTGACAAGCACCGCCGTAACGCTCGCTGTACCGCCTTCGCCGCCATCTGTGACGTCGTCGTCGTTGCTGCGGTGGCACGCACAGCAGCGCAGCAGGCGATGCAGCTCAGCGGCGAACCAGCGCATCGGGTGCAGTGACGAACGCGTGCGCAGTGCACTGTGCAGCCACAGCTCGCACAAGGCGTCTACAACAACAAGAACGTGTCGCTGCACGACGCCGGTGCGCGTGCCACTGTCGTTTGTGTGCCAGTGTGTTGGCAGCCACGCGAGAAACGACAGCACATCGTTTGGCTGCACAATGTCAACAAAGTGTATGCGCGACATGGCCGCGTCGTCGTCGCCGTCGCCGTGTTCTCGTTGCCGCTGTTGCGCGTGTTGCCGCACAGCATGCATCGCCGCCGCATGCCAGCCCGCACGTGCGTGCACGTCGCCGCCGTCGTGCAGGCGTGCCTGACTGCGTGTGAGGCACACGTACGCGTCCCACTCCACGCACGGCGGCACCTTGTCACACCCACCGCCACCACCTCGTCGACGTTGTTGCTGCTCGTGCTGAAGCATGGGTGCCACAAACGACGCGAGCATCGCCTGCGCCAGTGCGCTCTTGCCCGCCGCGGGTGGCCCATACAGCTCGACGATGCTGCCGCTGACAATGCCGCCACTGCCCGTAGCACGCAGCAGCATCTCGTCGACCGCGCGCACACCCGTAGGCAGCAGCGACGTGCTTGCAAACGCGCGGCACGCACGCGCCTCGGCCGCGCACGTGGTGCGGCAGCACTGCGACAGGCCAGCCGCACGCTGACGCAACGTCGCCTCGCTCAGCTGCTCCCAGTGCGGCGGCGTCGCCGCGGTGACAGCACTCAGACTTCGCATTCGCTACAGCGCAACGACGACAAGCGAGAGCAAGCATCACTGCTGAGCAAGCACAACAGCATGCCCTACACACACATCACTGCTATGCATGCACACACACACACGCGTGTGCAACGACTACTAGAGCACAAGGTGCACCATCGCCTTGCACGCCGTCAGGACGACAAACGTCGCCGTCACCACTGCCGCTGACGGGTACGGCCATGGCTGCAGCGGCGACTCCCAGTCAAGCGCGCCGCACGCCGCCGAGATGAGCATCGCGCCTGCTAGCACGGCGCCGCACCACGCATCGCACGTCGCACCCAGGCCTTCTGCTGTCGTCGTCGTGACATCGTCACCGCTGTCCGCCACACCGCACACGCGCGCAAGCTGTCGACACCACTGCGCAAACGACACCGGCCATTGAGCACTGACGAGCAGCGACATGCACGCCGTCGCGGCGGCACGCTCGCACACGGGTGCGCCAACGAGCACAAACACACCCCACCAGCACACCGCGTCACTCACCCACCGCGTCACACGCATTGCTAGCAGGCAAGCAGTCGCACTGTCTTCCACGTGTAGTACACACACACACACACACACACACACTCGATATCACATGCATGCTTGTACACGTCTACTTTGTGTATATATATGCTACTGCTACGTTGTGCGTGGCTCGTCCGTCGTCTTCGCTGCGTCGTGGTGCCTGCTGTCGCGAGCGCACACGTCGCGTGCGTCAAGCACGACGGGCTGGTGTGTGTAGAGGCGGTTCACGAGCACCATGCGCTGCATCTCGCGCAGCTGCGCCACGCCATGCTCGCGCAGCCAGCGCGCCTGCTCCTCGCGCGGCTTGCGCTGCAATGCGGCAAAGTCGTCGCGCACGTGCTGCACAAAGTATGTGCGGAAGTTGTAGTCGCCAAAGCCGCGCGCAAGACGCAGCATGCGTCGCTGCAGACGCTGCATCACACGCGTCACGTCAGGCATGTCGTCGTCCTCGTCACGAGCTCTAGCAAGGCAAGTAGCATGGGAGATATATACAGCACGAGCACGAGCACGCATTAGCTGTGTAGTTGCAACACATACACAGACGCATTGTTATTCGCGCTTACTTATGCACACACACGCGCACAGACACTTGCGTGCTAGCGTTACATTACGTCAGCCGCTCCTCGTCACGCAGGTACTGGCCAATGTCAGCCTCGTGGAAGAGCACCGGCGCGTTCATCTCGCACTTGCGACACTGCTGCGTGCTGCGTGCCGCGACGCCGAAGCCGAGTGGGATGTCGCTCATCGAGAAAACGACGGCGCCTTGGTACTGCGGTGTGCCCTCGGTGATGCGGCCGAGGCCGGCGCGTGTGATGTTGCTGCCGTACACGAACTGCTGCTCCTGGTTCGGCTTCACCCACACCTTGAACACCGAGTACTGCGCCAGGTAGTCGAGTGCCGTGACGACGATCTGCATGCGGCCACTCTTCTGCACCTTGGCGAAGAGCACGCCAATGGCACAGAGGTTGTCGTTCGCCACGCAGCTCGCGAGCTGCGCGAGGCGGCGTGGCATGTACCAGATGCGCTTGTTGTGCAGCCGAAAGACGTACTCGCCCTCTGCGCCGCCGCCGCCAGCGGCAGACGCCTCGTCGCCACCGTCATCACCCCCCGTAGCGCCTTTGCGCTCCAGCAGGTGCGTTGTGTTCGGGCCAATGTACTTGGCCAGCTTGTCAAACAAGCGCTTCATCTCATCCTCGGTCAACGCACGCATTGTGTGTGTGTGTGTGTGTGTGTGTGTGTGTGTGTGTGTGTGTGTGTGTGTGTGTGTGTGTGTGTGTGTGTGTATGCGTATGCTACGTGCAAACAAAGACAAGATGACAATGAACAACACACACGCACACACAAGCACGCGCACACGCGCACACACACCTGCGCGTCACTTCACATGACACAGCAACTGCTGCTCTGCTGCGCAGCAGCGGCCTTGACGAGCTGCGCGTGTGCGCGCTGTGTCGCGACGACGGCGTGCTGCACATTGTGCTCGACATTGTCGAGCAGCCCGCCTTGCGCGACCACGAGCGCGTTCGTGTGCGCCAGCACGTCGTGCAGCTCCTGCACCTGCGCCAGCAGCTCGCACACCTCACTGTTTAGCTGCTCCGCTTGCGCCTCCTCGTCGGCGGCGCGCGTGGCCTCGTCTTCGGCGTAGCCCTGCGCAAGCATCGCCACGGTGCGCTCCTCGTGCGCCACGCTCGCGTGCGCCGCGTCGTCGGCAACGCGGGCGTACTGCCGCGCGCGCCGCGCTCGCCGCAGCAGCGCCGCCGCGTACTGCTCCTGCTGTGCGGCAAACTCGTCTTGCAGCGCACGCAGGCGCAGCAGCATGTACGCACGCGCTGCCGCAGCAATGCGCACCGCCTCGTTGCTGCGGCCACCGTCGTCGTCGTCAGCGCCCTCGCTGCGGACGCTGTCGCGTGACGGGGCCTCGGCGAGGCGCGCGAGCTCGCGCAGCAGCTGCTGCACCGCGTGCGCGGACAGCGCCGTCGTTTCGTCACCAACGCCGTCGCGCGTGGCGCCCCGCACGTCGTCCGACGACGAGGGCGGCGCAGCGGCGCTGACGAGCAGGGCGCGGCGCAGGTGCGCGTCTTGCTGCGCGGCGAGCGCCGACATGCGCGCGCGCACGCCGCGCTCGAGCGCGACAAAGTCGTGCACCGCACGCACGCACGACGGCGCCGGCGGTGGCGAGGGCGACGGCGACGACGGCAGCACACGCGACGCCGCGTGACGCGCTCGCATGCTGGCGAACACGTCGGTGCAGTCGCGCATGCGCGGTGACGGCGCCCTAGAAGCAAGCAGGCAAGCAAAACGCAGTGCGTGGGGCGCGCGCGCAAGTGACAACATACACACGCACACACAATGCACACATACAACACACTATGACGCACAAGATCCTCTATCTCTCTAGACGGTGTGGACGGCTGCGCTGGCCTACTTGCCGGCACCGGCGTGCGGCCACGCAATGGGCACGGGCGCATTGTCGACAGCATCGACGCGCACAAACGGCAGCTGCAGCGTCAGCAGCGGCGCCGCCGTTGCTGGCGCCACGGTCGTCGTTGCCGCCGCCGCCGTCGTGCTGCGCCCCGCCGCCGCGTCACCGGCGACGACGAGCACAGCGGCGCGCACACGCGGCGCGACGGCGAGGCCGCCAGCGAAGCTGCCATGCAACAGCGCAAGCGACGACGCGGCGGCGGCAGCAGACGTCGCCGGCGAGGACGACAGCGACGGCGGCGGCGGCGCGGGGCGCGGGTAGAGGGCGGCAAAGAGCGTGCGCGTGGCGGCGTCGTCCTTGTCGCCGTCGCGGCGGCGCGGCGGCTGCGGCGCAAACGGCAGCGCCCCGCGCGCGTGCGGCGTGTGCCGCCACGCGGCGAAGAGCGGTGACGGCCGCTGCGCCTTGCAAAACTTGTACGTCGTGCCGTCGCCGTTGGCCTTGTCGCGAAACAGCGGCGGCGCGGGCAGCACCGGCGCCATGCGAGCCGCGGCGACGCCGCCGTCGCCCTCGCCACCGCGGCCGTCACGCGCGCGCGGTGTGGCGGCGGCGTTGGCGGTGCTGCTGCGCGGCTGCGGCATGTAAAAGGCGACGGCGCGTCGCACCAGGCCGCGGTGCCGCGACGCCTCGTCGGCCCACGTCACGCGCTTGCGCTTCGCGACGGCGGTGGCGCGTGCTGTCGCTGGCGGCGGTGGCGGCGGCGGCGGCGGCGGCGGCGCGGCGTCAGCGACAACGGCGGCGCCGTCGTCGTCATTGTCGGCGACGGCCGCGGCGTCGGCAGGCGGCGCGTCGGGAAAGAAGTCGCCGTCGACGAGCGGCGCGTGATGGGCGGCGGCGCTGGCGGCGTCGTCGACGTCCGTCTCGATGACAACGTCGTCGCTCGTTACCGCCGCGGCTGTCGCGCCATCGTCGGCGCCGTGGGCAGTGTCATTGTCGTCGCCGTCGTTGTTGCCGAGCATGACGCGTCAGATGTGGCAAGGCGCGCGTGTATGCGCAAGAACGCGGCCCTCGCTTGCGTGCACGTGCGGCGAAGTGGCGTTGCGCGACGGGGCTGCGCGTGGCGAGGCGACGGCGAGGACGGTGACAAGCACGCAAGCAAAAAAAGGCAGTGGTGGCAAACACAGCAAAGCAGAAACGACGCAGACGACGCGACAATGGCATGTGTGTTTGTGTGTGTGTGTGGGTGTGTGTGTTTGTTTGTTTGTTTGCGTGGCTGTTACTTGAAGTGGCGCTGCATAAATTGCTTGTACGCCGTCGACTCCTGCTTGTTGTTGACGACGGCGGCCCACCTGCCGCGCGCACCCGTCGCCGCCGTGGCGCCGTCGCTGCGACGCCGCCACTCGGGACGGCGAAAGAGCACATCATAGTCATGCATGTTGCCGCCGCCGCCGCCGCCGTCGCGTGCTGCTGCTGCCGTCGCCGTCGTCGCCGCCTCGCCCGCCTGCGCCTTCCGCGACGCACGCAGCTGCGCCAGCCGTGCCGTCTCGCGTGCAATGGCGTCGTCCTCGTCGCTGTCGTCGCTGCTGTCGGACGATGACGCCGACGGCGGCGGTGACGGTGGCGTTGTGGCCTTGCGTGTCGTCACGTGCTGCGCCGCGTCGCTGTCGCTCGTCGCTCCTGGCGTCGTCGTTGTCGCGCCGCTCGCGCTCGCCACGCCGCCGTCGGCCTGCGTCGTCGATGCCGGCGCCGTCGTCGCCGCTATCGTGTCGACGCGACGCCGCTTGATCGTGCCATAGCCTGGCAGGCTTTCCTTGTGCACAATGCCGCCGGCACGCGGCATGACGCACAAACAAGGCACGCAGACAAACTACACAAACACAAACACAGACACAGACACACATACAAGGGCAAGAGGGCAGCCGCACAGACAGGGCACGCACGCATACACCTGCACAAACATTGTCGCTTGTCGAGGCCACGCGTTCGCGCGCATGCGTATATGTGTATATATGTGTGCCAACGCGCCTTTTGCACGTCACACAATGCCGCGTATAGATATATTTACCTGTGCGTGCGCGTGTACACGCACGCGCGCGAGCACTAGACGCGCTCGAGGCGCTCCTCGAGGGTGTCGACGTGCAGGCGCTGCGCCGCACGTGGTGGCAGCAGCAGCGCCAGCGCCGCGTCGTACCACCGCGTCAGCGTGTGCGCGAGCGAAAACGACAGCAGCAGCGCGTGAAACGTCACACGACGGTAGGCCGACTGCGCCGCATACACGACCGCGTGCGCCGCCGACCCGCGCTGCTCGCACGCCATCTCGTGCAGCGCCGCCGCCTGCTCGCGCCTCAGCGTCGCCGCGTCGTCGTCGAACACGCTCGCAAACGCCTCGTCGCCGTCGCGCCGCCGTCGCTGCTGCTGTTGTTGTTGGCGCGCGTCGTCGCCGCCGTCGCTCTTGCCCGCCGCTGCGCGTGCGGCGGCGACGCGGGCGCGCAGCGTGTGCAGGTAGCGCTCGGTGCCCTCGTAGTCGTGCAGCGGCCCGAGTGCCGCGACGGCGCTCGAGACGAACATGTTGACGCGATTGATCGGCGACCCGTACAGGCGGTTGACGCCGCGTAGGATGTCCATGCCGCGCGACACGAGCGGCAGCTCGCGCGGGATGCGCGTCTGGTCGCGCAGAAAGTTCGAGAAGCGCTCGCGCGCGCGCCGCTGCATCGCGCGCACCTCCTCGGGCGTCACCTCACCATAGCCGCCGGCCTGTATGGCCTCGATCGGCTTCTGCAGCTGCATCGAGGCGAACGCCTCGGGCTCGTGTATGCCCCAGTCCGCCAGCACCCGCCGCAGCGTCGCCACGTCGCGCGTGAAGAGGCTCTTGAAGAGCAGCGCGTACTGCACGCGAAACCGCTCCGTCTCGGGCGCGCACAGGCCAAAGTCAATGAAGACGACCTGAAACGCACCACGCCGCGACACGTCCGGCGACGGCCCCGCCAACGTCGGCTTTGGCCGCACGAGAATGTTGGCAGGGTGCGGGTCGCAGTGGACAAAGCCGTCGACAAACACCATGCGACCAAACGCGTCAAAGACGGTGCGCAGCACCGCCGCGGCGTCGTAGCGCGCGCGAATCGCCTGCACGTCAACGAGCTTCGTCGCCTCGATCCACTCCGTGACCAGCAGCCGCGGCGTCGTGTAGGTCGCATAAACGCGTGGCACGTACACGTTCGGCACGCGACGGCGCGACCGCGTCCGTTGCTGCTGCGGCGGCAGCGCCGCGTCCGTTTCCTCGTCGTCGTCGTCGCCGACAAAGACGCGTCGCAGGCGCAGCGCGTTGCTCGCCTCGAGCTCAAAGTTCATCTCGCGCCGCAGGCCGTCGACAATCGTGCGCCGCGACCACTCCGTCGGCAGGCCAAAGAGCGCCTGCACCGCACGCGAGATGAGCTCGTACATATACAAGTCCCACCCCGCCTGTCGTCGTATCGACGGCTTCTGCACCTTGACGGCGACCGCGTCGCCCGCGCTGCCGTCGCTGCGCCGCAGTCGCGCGCGGTGCACTTGCGCAATCGACGCCGACGCGACGGGCTGCGCATCAAAGTCGCAGAAGAGCTGCTCGAGCTCCTTGCCCGTGTCCTCGCGGACGATGCGGCGCACTTCGGCGATCGGCACCGGCGGCGCATTGTCAAGCAAAACGCGCAGGACGTCGGTGCACTCGCGCGGCAGGACGTGGTTCATCGCGTTCAGGCCCTGCCCGAGCTTGATGTACAGGCCCTCGTTCTTCAGGCAAACGTTCAAGATGGCGAGGGCGGCGCCGCGGTGCAGCTCGCTGTACTCGGCAGGGGTGCTCGGCGAGGTTGTCTTGTAGCGGTAGGCAATGCGCACAAACGTCGTCAGCGCACGCAGCGACCGCGTCAGCGAGCGGTCTGTCGCGGCGTCGGCCACGACGTAGCCACCCGCAAGCGTCGTCGTCACACACAGCCCCCGCACACCCCAGCGCCGCCACGCGCTCACACGCCGCACTGTCGTCGACATGACTAGCGTACACACACACACGCACAGACAGGTACGCGCACAACCAAGACAGCGACAAACAAACACAAGCAAATGGCACAATGCGCAAATACAGACACACACACACACACACACACATGCACACACAAAGTCGCCATCTGCTGCGCGTGTCATTCGGCCATGGCCGAATGTATGACGTGCACGATGCGGTCCGCGTCGACGCCGCGTGCGAGCAGCTCCCGCACCAACAGCAGCCTCGTCGCATGCTGCGCGTGCGGCGATGGTGTCGGCTGTAGCGGCGAGCCGAGCATGTACGCCACCGCCGACAGCGCGTCAAGCTCCGCCGCCGTCACCTCGTCTTGCGTGTCATGCGCTGCTGTACCGACGTTTGCGTGCATAAGCGCACTTGTGTGCGTGTGCATATGTGTGCTTGCTACGCTGTGTGCGACAAACAGGTAACACAAACAATGCACTGATACTAAACTACAAAAAGAGGTACACACATACACGAAAACACATACATATACACACATGTGTCGCGACACAACGGTGTGGACAAAGGCGCACAACACACACACACACACACACACATACGCATAAATATATATATATATATATAAACAAGTGACGCAAGTGCAACAATACCGACACGGTGCACGCACGACGCTTGGCGTACACGTGCCGTACAAACACATGGGTATGTGAGCACGTTTGTGCTCACAAACACCAGTACACGACACACACGTCAAACGACGCACGTATGTGTAAGTCAAGGCAGCTAAAACGTGATTATACGCAAGCGATCGTCGATGCGTGTGCGCAAGCGAACGTGTATGTGCGAAACAAGGTTGTGTGTTTGTGTATAACACGCATACAAGTTTGTATGTGTGCGGGTGCATGTGTGTGTGTGTGTCTCATGTCGCCTGCAACATTCACAGCGGTAGCAACTCAGTGGCGCTCGGGTGCACAACTTCCTCGCTGCGCATCAACATCGTCGACGTTGCTGATGCTATCGTGTTGTCGTCTGCTGCACTGCGTCCGTTGCGATCGTTGCTCTTACTGTCGTCTTCTTCGTCGTGATTGTGCACAATAGTCACCGTCGCCGTCGCATTGTTGTCTGTATGCACATCCTTGTACACGCCCAGCGTCCAGCCATAGTGCTCGAGTGTGCGGTCAATGACATGGTAGAGCACTAGCGCCGTCAGCATCGCGACGGCGGCGATGCGAAACATGTTTCGCGCACCGAGGCGGTCGTACAGGAGACCGCCAAGCGGGTTGCCCATCAGCGGGCCGAGTCCACTGACAAATGCGGACAGCACGCCCGTCGCACAACTCGCGAGCTGTGGCGGAAACGTCGATGACAACGCCTTGATGCCGGGCAGCCACACGAAGCCAAAGGTGATGCCGTGCAGTGGCTCGAGCAGCAACACGTACCACGGCCCCGTGAGCAGAGAGTAGCCCGCCACACGCGTCGCCCACAGCAGCATCGCCCCAGTCATCATCTGGCGATAGGTCACGTAGCGGTACATGTAGCGCGAGTACTGAAACAGAGGCACCTCGGTGCTGATGGTGAACACGACCGTCAAGCCAAGCAGCACCGTCGGCGCGTGCAGCTCGTCAAGAAAGATGAAGAGGTATGTGTTGATGACGCTGTAGCCCATGCCCATGATGCATGACGCGACGAGAAAGAGCAGCAGCCGCGGGTGACGCCACAGCAACAGCACCACATCGCGCAGGCGCACCGGCGCATCGCTCGGCGCCACGTAGGCGGTCGTCGAGCACATGCAATACAGCAGCGCCGCTTGCCCAAGCACGTACTGCACCACCACCACGCTCCACGTACCACACAACCACACCGTCGCCGACGCGGCGAGGTTGCCAGCGCCCCAGCCATAGGCGCCGAAAGCGCGCACGTAGCCCCACGTGTCCGCGCGCCGTGCCGCGGGAAAGAGCATGAGAGTGTGACGGTCAAGCAGCGGGCCCATGGGCGTCTGCGTCAACGTCAGGCAGATGAACGACACGACCACAATTGCGTGCTGCGTCGCGACACAAAACGCGGCAACGCACAACGTCGACGCAACCGCGCACGCGCACAAGATGGCCACCGCGCAGCGATACTTGTCGGCAATGAAGCTGACAACAGGCAGCAGGAGCATGTTCGACAGCGGCACCGTGTTGACGAGCACGCCGACCTGCGTTGGCGTGAAGCCCTTCTCACTCAGCACGAGGCCAACAAAGGCGTTGATCGCTGCGGTGCCAAAGAGGGTGCCAAAGTAGCCAATGATGGCCACACGCCGCGAGGTCGCGTCAATAGCGTCGGCATCACCACCGTCGCGCTTTGCAGTAACGCTGTCATTGTTGTTGCTGCTCACAGCGTCGACTGGCTGTTGCGCGAGCGCTGTTGCGTGCGGTATGGCCTCGACAGCAGCGTCATCGCCCACTGCAAAAGTGCCCTGCGCGTGCTGCTGCTGCTGCGATGACGAGTCGCGCCGATCGCCGACGGTCATGTGCACTCGCGCTGCTGCACATACATACGCAACACACAGACACAGAGAGAGAAAGAGGAGCATCGCAAAACACACGTGCGTTTGGCATGACTTGTATGTACAACGCATGAAGCACGACTTGTGAGCGCCAACCCTCATGCACACAACTCGTCACACACCATCACCGCCACCGCCACTGCCGATACTACTGCTGTTGTTGTGTTGGTACTGCGATACGCGTGCGTCGACCTCACGCATCAGGTCGTCTATGTTCGTCGCTCGTATCTCTTCGCCAACCTGACGCTGTCCGGCAAACGTCTGCAGCATAGGCGTTCCGCTGACAAGCTGGTACTCGACAAGCTCGCGTGTGCTGGCCGCCTTGGTGTCGACGCTGTACCAGTACACGCGCTTGCCCTCGCGTGCACAGCGCTCCGCCGCCGCCTTGTACATCTCCGCGAGCGACAGGCACGGTATGCAGCCATGCTTCCAGTACTTGATGACGACAAGGTCGTCCTTGTGTTGCTGCAGCCTCGCAAGCAGCTCGTCCTCACTGCGGATTGCTGGCAGCTTCGTCTGCTCGAGGAAGCCGCCCTTCTCAAAGGCGTCAATGAGCCGCGGCACCTCGACGCGGACAAAGTTGTCGTACGCGTCGCCTGACGCATCACTCGGCATCGCATGGTCACCAAGGATGCGCCGCAGGATGTTGTGCACATGCGACATGCGTCGTCACCGCAATAGATGCAGCACACACACACACACACACACACACACAAAGCGTCACGAGGCAATGCACTACAGTGTGCAGGTGTGTGTGTAGCATGTATACATGTAAGCAACATGTGCGTATCGTAGTACATGTACACGTTGTATTTTGTAAGCGAACATGTACGTGTTGTGGTCGCACGGTTGCGTGTGTGTGTGTGTGTGTTTGCTGTTTGTCGTCGTTATGTGCGATAGTTGTAGTGTCCGTGCTTGTGTGTGTGTGTCTGCACGCAACTACGCCGCGAGGCTCTTGGGCCAGTGACCGTAATAGTACAAGTGTTGCACACGCCACCACAGCTCGTTGCGGAAGTGTGGGTCGATTGTCTCGACCTCGTGCAACTCGCCTCGCGCGTGGGCAATGTTGCGCTGCCCCGGCGACAACGCTACCGTGTCGGGCGCAGTTTCGTGATGCTCTGGGTGTGCATGCTGGAAGCGCATCAGGCGCTGTATGAGTGACGCCTTGGCAAAGTCGTCAACGCTGTTGTTGTTGAGAAAGTCATAGTCGTTGTCGTACAAGTGCGCGTCCCAGAACGACTTGTGATTGCGCACGCTGTAGTACCATCGCACGCCAATGTACACTGTTGCCATCACCACGAAGAAGACGATGACACCGATAGTCGTCGCCATCTCGTCCGGCGTCTCGCACCAGTGCGCAACGGACACGCGATGCTCGTCACGGCGCTGCCGCCGCGTCAGCTTCGTGTCTGGCGTGCACTGGCACAACAGCTCAATCACCTCGGACAAGTAGTACTCCTGGTAGGCGCCGTCCGTGCACACCGACATCGGCACCGCGATGCCGCCGTAAAAGTCAATGTCCCCAAGCGAGTTGTTCTCGAAATTTGTCGAGTGCTTGAGGAAGGCGAGGCCTGGCACGGCCCAGCGAATGACCTCGCCGCTCGGCAGCAGACGCTGTAGGTAAAAGGTGTTGTTGCGCAGGCGCACAAAAGACACATCCGTCTCGCAGCCTGAGCGCATGACGCGACCGCTGTGGTCGAGGTACACGAGCGTCGTCACTTCGGGCCGCGGTGGTACAATGTTGCGCAGTCCGCGACCGCACTGCGTCAGCGCACCACGCCGCACCGACACGACGACAGCATCTGCAGCTGCGAGTGCTGATGCTGTTACAGTAACAACACCACGCCTTCGCAGCATGGCTACACACATACACATACACATGGGCAAGTGGCGAGCGCGATGCAAGAGGTAAGATACGTGAACACATACATGCACAGTCGCCGCACACACACACGTACACATGCACACACACACACACATACACATACACACAAAAATATATATATGTGTCAGTCCTTGATCTGGTGGTGCTGCCAGCGTCCTGTGCGGCTCTTGCTCAGGGCGAGCATGCTGCCTGTGCTCGTGTCAAGGAACTTGAGCGCCAGCACCGCCGCGCGCATCGACACGCCGAGCTTGTCCATCTCTGACCACTGCACCGGCACCGGGTTGAGGCCCGCGGCGGCGATGCTGTCCATCGAGCGCTCATAGCCGCGCTGCACGAGCACGTCGGTGCTGCAGTCAACGCCGTAAAAGGACAAGAAGTGGCAGCCGGGCTCGAGGTAGACAATCTGCGTGTCGTGGTCGTCGGGGTTGTGCTGCTGATACTGGTCGACCGCGAGCAAGCCGTGCTCGTCTTTCCACGCCAGCAGCACATTACTGCCGGCAAAGCCAAAGTAGTCGCCCAGCGGCGGCGCATCGCCCTCTTGCTCGAGCGTGAAGACGTGAAAGTGCGACGACAACGCCGCCGCCGCCGCCGCCGCCCCCGCATCGCCCACAGCGCCACCGCCGCCTCCCTCGTCCTTGACCTCGAAGAGCTCCTGCAGCGTCTGATGTGCCACCGCGTTGGTGCGCGGTCCATGGCCGACCGCGATGCCGCGCGGCAGACACACCACATCGCCGCTGTGACAGCGACACTGCTCCTTCTCCTGCAGGTACGCCGCCGTCGTTGCCGGGCCACCGGCACCGCGTACGTAGCGCATCGTGTCGACAAACTCGAGCGCGCGGTGCTCAATGCCGTGCAGCGGCATCGCAAGCAGCGTCGGCCCAACACACGTCAGCTGATCCGCCGCACGCAGCGCCTCGACGCCGGGCCGCTCCGTCATCAGGTGTACCTTGTCCACGAGCGAGGAGTGCTGCAGTGTGCGGTAAAAGTCGCGAAACTGTGCCATGAGCAGGTCGCGGTTAACAACGGTGCCATTGACACCTGAGCTCGGTATGCTGCGGTAGTGTGGTGCACGCACAAAGGCGTGCACGGCACCACACACACGCGTACGCCACATTGGCCTCTACACAAACAGCACACGAGCAAGGCAGTAGACATGCCAAAAAGACGCACACACACATGTACACACACATACATACAGTAAACTGCATGCATGCATGCAGTGACAAGGTGTGTTTGTATACATGAGTGCAAGCGCACATGGGTGCCTGCCTGGTTATGTGCTGTGCTAGCGATGAGGCGGCTGGCCAAAGTAACGACGCGCAATGTAGCGATGCACATCGACGTAGCGCCAGTCGCGGCCGCGCCACGCCTCATCCGGGTCGTATCGCGCGGCGGCAGCCGTCGGCGCGGTGGCGTAGTCACCATCGCCGACAACGGTGCCAACAACGTGGTTGTACAGCAGCGACGACGGTGACGGTGATGTGTACAGTGCCGTGTTGACGACCGTGTCGGGGCGCGCGAGGGCGCTGCTCGAGTGCGCGACGGCAGAAGGCGACAGGCGCAGGTCGTACACATTGTGCCACGTCGGCACCTCTGCCAATGCAGCACCTGTGCGTGCATCCGCGTCGGTGTGACGTCGTGTGCGCTGTGATGACGACGACGACGCTGCTGCTACCCTTGTTGTTGTTGTTGTTGCGGAAGGCAGTGATGGCACGAGCACCGTGTGCTGCGCGGCTGCCGCGGGTGTGTCGAGTAACAGCTGTGGTGGCAGCACCGTTACGCTTGCGTGCGCGTCCACGCCGACAACGACGGCAGCCGTCGCCGTGGCAGCCGTTGCAGGCGTCGTTGTTGTTGTCGCTGCTGTGCTTGTGCTCATCGGTGTCAGCCGCTTGTCGTCGACAATGCTACGCGGCGCTGTCGCCGTCGCCGCGTCTGCTGCTGCTGCTGTTGTTGTAGGTGGTGGTGGTGGTAGCAGCGCGCTGTTGTTGCCAGCGCTGGTGCTGCTCACTGGCGCTGCTGTCGACCTTGTCGGTGCTGTCAGTAGCGTGGCAGCCGTTGTCAATGCTGTCGTCGGCGTCGGTGCTGCAGAGGCGCTGCGCAGTGCACTGCCAAGCGGGTTGTCGCCATCGTCGTTCTTGCGAAGGGCGGTGCTGCTGCTGCTGCTGCTGCTGTGGCTAGTGCCGCTCACTGCAGGCGCTGTCGTCGTTGTCGCCGCACTGCTGCCCTTGTCGCTGCCGAGCAGACGACGACGCTCCCACGGCGGCAGCGGACGTCGCTTGCCGTTCGCCGCCTCTGGCGAGGTGAACATGGACGTCATGTCAAGCACCACCGCACTCCCACCACTGCTGCTGCTGCTGTTGCGTGCGGCGGGCGGCGGTGGCGGTGGTGGTACGGCGGCCGCGGGTGGGGGTGGCGGTACGGCGGCCGCGGGTGGGGGTGGTGGCACGGCTGCGGCAGGCGGCGGTGGTGGCACTACGACCATCACCATGGCGCTCTCGTGTGTGTATGTGTATGTGTATGTGTATGTTGTTTGTGTGTGGTGAATGCTATGTACGTGTGAGTACGCTACACGACACAAGTGCACGTGACGCGTGAGCAGCAACATGCACAGCCACGCGCGACAACCACAACACGGCACAACAACAACAATCGCACACACACACACACACAGTGTCTATACGTACACATACAGTGCGCTCTATCGCATGTGCAGTGGTGTGTGTGTGCACTCTCGTGTGACCGCAACGCACCCGCCACCTCGTCATCATCACAAACGCAGCAACACGGACAATGACGTCTACTTGCTGCTGGTGGTGGTGGCAACAGCAGAGTGCGGACGTACAGCTGCCGCCGTGGTGCGTGGTCGCGAGGCGGCACTCGCTGCCTCGTCGCTCGCCTGTGTAGTACGACCACGCGTCATTGTACGCGTGACTGTAGTGCCTCTGCTGCTGCTGCTGCGCTTGTCCTTTGTGTTGTCCTTGTTGTCGGCTGCATGTGCAGCCGAGGAGGTGCTGCGCGGTCGTAGCGGCAATGGCTGCAGCGTCACATCCGGCAGACGTGCTTGTCGACGTTGTCGTGCGCGCAGCGCGGGTGTGCGCAGACTCGGCTGTGCACCATAGTATCGTCGTTGTATGTAGTTGCCAACGTTGGGGTTCGTCCACGCCACGCCATCCCACGTCGCGTCGAGCACACGGGCAACGGTAGCGAGGCCTGCCGCTTGTGCATCAGCGGCAGCAGTAGCAGCAGCACTAGTCGTCGCAGCTTGTGCAGCTGCCGCGCTCGTGTGTGCGTCTGTTGTTGCAGGTGAGAGCGCCGTCGACGTGCTCGTCGTTGCTGCTGCTGCCGCGGTCAGCGATGGTGGTGTGAGCGCGGCAGGTGACGCCGCCGTCACGGTCGACGACGTCAGCAGTGACGCGAGGGGCTGTGTGGACGACGCGGACGGTGGCGGTGGCGGCTGCGATGGGGACGCGGCGCTTGTGGCAGCTGCAGCAGCTGCTGATGGTGTGGTTGTTGCAGACGGTGACGACGCAAAAGGCGGCGACGCGAGCAGCTGCTCCGCTGCTGCCGGTGCAAGAGCACGCAGTTCACGCAGAGCGGCGTCAATGCGCGCGGTCGTGTCGTCGAGCTCGCGCTGCAGCTGTGCGTCTTGGTCGAGGTAACCGCGCAGCGCAGCTTCGGCGTCCGCCGCGCGCGCCTCCGCCGCGCGAGCGCGCTGGTCGAGCACCGCGCGACGCTGCGCAAGCGTGACAGCGTCGTGCGGTGCCGCCGCCGACAACGGCGATGACGTGTTGTGACGCGTGTTGACGTTTGCAAGGGCAGTGTCGGGCACGGCAGACGGCGTCGACACGTCCGTGTAGTAGGCCTCGCTGCCACGGCCATGACAACGGTCACCGCCGTCATCGTCGTTGCCGTAAACAACGCGCTGCGCCCACGGCGATGACGCGGACTGCGGTCGTGTGGTGCGCATCACCTGCGCGTGTGGCAGTCGTGATGGCGGCAGCTGTGTCAGCGGGCGTGTCGGTGGCGCAGACACGCAGGCAGACGAGCTTGCGGCACGCTCGTCTGGCATGCTCTCGTGTGCTTGCTGCTGTGCAGCAGGCCATGCTCGCGCAGCCACTGTGGCGTGACCATCGTCAGCCGCCGTCGCCAGAGCGAGGTGTGCGCGCAGACGACCGCAGTGCCGCTCGAGTGCCTCGGCGAGCTCGCCGTACGGCGACGTGCCGCTCGCCAGCCACGTCACCTCATCGAGGCGAGCATGATCACTCGTCATGCACACCTGCTCATCATGGTGCCAGCAACGCACCTCTGCACCCGTCGTCGTCGCAGCAGCGCCGCTGCTGCTGCTGTTGTTGACGTCACTGATGTTGTTGCCAGCGGACCATAACACGAAGCGCGTCAGGCGCACAGGGCATGCCAACAACACGACACCGCTGCCGTTGCTTCTTGTTGCTGCTGCTGTTGTCGCTGTTGACGATGCCACCGCAGGCAGAAGAGCAACGCGCTGCAGCACATCGCCGCTGTGTGCGTCGCAGATGCACACGACACCGTCTGCCGCGCCACTGTACACGCGTGCGCCGACCTTCTGCAGCGTCGTTATGCGACACGTGTGCAGTGTCGCACTGCGCAGCACCTCACATGTGCGCAAACGCCACACCACCACACAGCCCGCCGCATCACCCGACCACATCGTCACGCCGACGCGACACAGCGCCGTCACGCCGTGGCCCTTGTGTAGTTGCGCACTCAGCTGCACCGCACCGGCGCCCACGTCCCACACACGCACCACGCCGTCCTCGCCACCGCTGACGAGCGCGCCGCCCTCGGCGTACAAGCAGCGCACCGCTGCAGCAGTGCGTGTGCGTTGTGCTGTTGTTGTTGTTGTTGTTGTCTGCGACGTGCCCTCGCGCGTCGTGTGCAGTAGCTGCGACAGCAGCTGCTCGTGCTGCTGCACACGTGTGCGAGGCACGTGCGTGTGCGTCGCTGTCGCCACAAACACACGCACCACCGTGCAGCTCGCACTGTGCCACTGCACAATGCGTGCGTCTGCGCTTGCCGTGTACACGAGGCCCGCAAACTCGGTCATGCTCGTCACACTCGCATCGTGTGCGTGCAGTATGGCGTGCAGGGCAGCCGTGAGGGCGTGGCGTACGTGCACCACACCATTGGCAAGGCCCACCCACACGTGTGGCACGTCATTGTGCGATGTGGTCGCACACAGTGCACGCGCTGGAGCAGGCAGCTGCATGGCTGTCATCGTCGTCGTCGTGGCGACTGCGGTGACGGTGAGCGAGCAGACGATGGCGCCCGTGTACGCATTGTGCACCTGCACACCACCCGCACCCGCCTTCTCGCGTTGGCTGCTCGTGTCTGCCGCGAGTGCAATCCAGACAAGGTGACGCGTGACGGCCATCGCCTGTGGCGCACACGGCAGCACAAACAGCCCATCCTGCGCGAGCAGCTCGTTGCCGTCGACTGCGTGACGTGACTGTCGCGCAGTGCGGCGCGACGCCGCGGCGTCACCACGACCACCACACACGGTGTCGTTGTACTTTGCCATAGTGACAGCACTGCAGGCATACACACATAAATGCATGTGTGTGTGTGTGTGTGTGTTTGTGAGAAAACAAAAGGTAGGCAACAAGCATAGCACATGCGTGCGCAACATGCACACACACACACATACACATACACACATACACATACATACACATACATTCTATAGCACTGGCATACAGAAGCACAGGTGCGTGTCTGTGGCTTGTACACCTCACGCACGACGACTACAAGGACAGGCGACGCTGTGACGCATATGTGGTCGTCGACGGCGAGGCCGTGGGTAATGTGTCTGTTGTCCGCACACCACCGCCACCGCTGCTGCTGCTTGCAGCCGCTGGCAAGGACGACGACGGCAGCGGCACCGACACGCGTGGCAGTGGCGTCAGTCGTAGTCCGACACTAGCGGGTGAGGCGGTAGCGGGCGCTGCTGCTGCTGTTGTCGTCGTCATTGTGCCTGTGGTTGTGTTGTTGCTACTGGCCGCTGCTGTAGCTGCCGAGGCTGTTGTTGCAGTAGCAGGTGGTGGTGGCACAACGGCAGCAGGCGGTGGTGGTGGTGGTGGTACAGCCGCACGCAGAGGCTCGTAGCTCATGCTCGTAGTGACAATCGGCTGTGTCGTCACCGTCGCCGCTGTCGTGGCTGCAGGTGCTGATGATGAGGACAGTGACAGTGTCCTTGTCGCACCTGTTGCTGCTGCTGCTGTGGTGGTGGCGGACGGTGCGACTGGTGGCAGTGGTGTGACGTTCGTGAGAGACGCAGGCGTCACGCTCGTGTACGGCTGCAGTGCTGACGAGGATGACGGTGGCGGCGGTGGCTGCGGTTGCTGCGCACGCACAGACTGCAACACCTCTTCGACCTTGTGTAGTTTGGCTTGCAGTGCGGACAGTGCGGCGCGCTTTGCCTCGACGGCGGCGATGCTGCGTTGCCACATCGCCTCGGCCGCTGTGCGGCGTCGGTGCGCCTCGCGCAGACGACGATTGGCCAGCCAATACGCCGCCGCCGACGACAAGGGCGCCGCACTACTGCTGCTGTTGCTGCCCTTGTCGTTGTCTGCGCCATGTGCATTCGCCGCTGTGCCGCCGTCGTACGGCGCGACATACCGCGTAGCAGCGGCGCGCTCGAGCAGGAGGCGCTGCACGAGTGCCTCGTCGTCGCACGTGAACAACGCGAGCTCGTCGAGCGCGCACTGCTGTGCGACGGCGCGCTCGACGCGCTCGCGATGCGGCTGTGCGTCGGCGACGCCGTGTGCCGCGCCGGCCGCACTCGACGTCGCGTGCGTGTAGTACCAGCACATGTCATTGTATCGCTCACGTAATGCCGTCATGCACACCTGCTCATCATGGTGCC